>JAJJWX010000047.1:0-64886 GCA_023529315.1 Papaver bracteatum | reverse complement strand
CTCGAATTAGATAGGTACAAAGTTGAATGAGAACGATTTTATACACAAATCTACTTCTCTTTATTAAAATCCTTAATATCTTAAGTTACAAGTCGCTCAAGAACACTCTAGATCTAGATTGCTCTCTTACAAAGGTTCTCTCTCTCTCTCCAATAATGTCCCAACCCCTCTCAGGAGGCTAAGTCTCCTCTTTTATAGAGCGATATTACATAATGGAATACATCTCGACTTATCTCGGATCGACGCTTTTATCTCGCTCTAAACAACTTTTATGCTTACTTTTTGCCTTAAAGATCGGTTCATGTCGGGGACAGTTGTCCCTTTTCTTGCATAACAATCCACACTTGGGTTATTACTTGGGAAACCTCACTATTTCTTGGACAACAAGTCATGCCTCGCCAATCGACTTCGCGCCCCTTCCCTTTTCTTGTGCAACAATCCATACCTCGTTAAATGTCTTCTAGAGCAAGTTATGTCAACCTCGACGAGATATCTTTCCGAGCAAGGTAGCTCTACTTCGCTAGATGCCCTTAGAGCGAGTTGGCTCTACTTCGCTAGATATTTTTCCGAGCAATGTTAGTTCTACTTTGCTAGATATCTTTCCAGAGCAATGTAGCTCTACTTCGCTAGATATCTTTCAGAGTAAGTTAGTTCCCCTTTGCTTGCGGGACCTTGTTAAGGCAGATCCGATAGTTGATTAGACTATTCACTTACACTCCTTCGAAGTGGTGAATAATATCTTTCTCGAAGATTCTTTTCATTATCTCGCCAAATCCTCCTCGGACACGTGGCGAGTGATTTTCTCAGAGCCTACATTTTGCCTTTTCTCTATTCTCATGGCGGTACCAAGAAAGGAAAGAGAATCCCGATTAATTTTGTACCGCTCACGCACGCGATTTTCCGCCATCTTGTCTCCCACGATTCTTTATAGTTACCACTGGGTTCCCTTCCGCAACCGTTTTTCTAGGTCATACCACAGGTCCATTATAAATAGTCTTCCCCCTCATCTTTTTCTCTTCTTTTCGTCCTTCAACTTCTTAACTTCCCGCACTGCTTCATCAGAACTCTGTTTGCTTTGATTTCCTTGGTTCTTCCTCACTTCTTTCACACCGTCTTCTCTTCTTTCAACAATGGCACCTGAAGAATTTCCCTTGCCACTACATCAAAGGACCTTGAAGATTTCCTTGCTGATTTCAAAAGCTAGGTCTAACTTGTTTGTCACCTGCGACGGATATTTAGATGTGCCCTCAGAACCGCAACCGACGGATGGAATTGAACAATCGGCCGATTGATGCGAGCGTGGTCATCTACCAGGATGATTGCCACTTTGGGTCGATTGAGAGCGGTTTAACCTTTCCTACCTCGTAATGCTCAAGATCCTCTGCGAGATTCTTGCTCATCTCACCGGGGGAGCCTTCGATTGAGCGGTAATTGATTAGGGATTTGCAATGAGTTTGTGAGGCATTCCTCTGCGGTTTATCCGGATCCACTGTGAGAACTTGACCACTGCATGGACTACAACATTGCTTCTTTCTGAGAGAATTACTTCGATAAGACTCAAGGTAAAGAAAGGAGAGTTTCAAGAGTGGGTGTTGCTTTACATCGGAGGAGTCCCTGAAGGATTCTTCCAAATTTCTTATTTTGGATGTTGGAGCCCGTTGGTTCTTGAAGTGACGCCCAAAGGCCTCTTCCTTACGTCTAACTAATGATGAGGATTTGGATGATGTTCCTGATTGTTATCGAAGGCCCCTTGTTCTGGGTTATGATGAGTTCCTGGGAATGCTTCGTGAGCCCCTCCCAAGTCACGTTAATCTCGCTTCCTTTGAACCTTGCAAGTTCAACCGGGTCCGAGAGGTCGTCGATGTGATCTCGCTAGTATCCTCCCCTCGCTTTACTTTGCCGTCTTTTATTTGAATTCCTTGTTGTTGTTTTTTTTTATGTTTTATTTTTTATTATTATTTTTTTTTTTGTAGTACTCATTTCTGCTCAGAAGCGATCAGGATAGATCCTCCAAAGCTTGATGTTGGATCCTCTGCTACGGACTGTGTAACCCGCTTCACTTCACTTGGGTGTTCAAATGCACTGTGAGTCTAACCTTGGTTTGACAAGGAAGAACCCGTGGAAACCCCCATTGTAAACCCTCGTGTCCTTCCTCGCGTCAAGTCATCGGGAGAGCTCTTACGATGCGGGGCTGTCGCTACCAAGGTATCCTGCTACCATATTTACTTCGTAATAGTACTCCCTTCTTGTTGCCTTAGACCTTGTTCAACCTCGGGATACTAACCCCTCGTTTCCTAGGTTCACCAATCCGCATCTCACACAACCTCAAAAACGCCGCGCAGAGTTTTGAATATTGGGGATCTCACGTATACCTTTCGCCTCGAAGCTGTGCGTAGCTTCTCCGGAAAGAACAAGCCCTAGAAGCTAAAGGGCGCCACTCCTCCTCCAGAGTTTCTCATGCCAACTCCTTGTATCACGGTGGAAGATCCCAGCTTAAACCATGAAGAGATCCTTCTAGTGAGAAGACTCGGAAAGTTTTGGAACCAGGAAGATCCGCCTATGCCCTACATGGACTTTAAGGAACTCTTGTATTTTAACTCAGACAACCCTTCCACGGGTGCACCATAGAATCAGAATCTGCGCCATGCGCCCACACTTTTCTAGCTCAAGATCAAGCTTTCATTGCCGAACACTTGTTGAATCTTTTTCCACCAACCGCGTTATTATGGCCTTGGTTAGTATTATTGATCTTAAAAAGCATTTGACGTACAAATCCCCATCTTATCGAAAATGCTTAACAGGAGTTCAACCGTCACATGGCTCAACCGTGGAGATTTAGGGTTTACTTGTGAGAATCAAGACGCTATGAACGACTTCAGGATCTCATGAATGATCTCGCTGATGAGAAGGAGCGTTAGCTAAGAAAGACGAAGAAAGATTTAGGAGCTTCATAGTTTAATTATTTCTAGGTCACTGGCTTCTATCTCGTTATCATTTTTACTATCTTGTTGCTTCTCGTCAAGCCGTTCTACGAAGTATTATATGAATATCAAGAAGCCAAATCGACCGTGGATGATTACCAAGTAGAAAAACAAACCTCTTGTCCAGTTAATTGCTACTTATCTGAAAATGAGATCTTGAGCGAAAAGCTTTCGGCGTCATATTCTCTGGCTGATCATCTAGCTAATGAGTCCGCTACTCATGAAGAGTCGAATTTCCACCTTCGTGAAGAGAATGAACGATTGAGGACCGAGATTCGGCAGATTAGTAATTCTCTCACCACTTCCGTAATCTTCACTCCTCATCCATGGATGAGCTAGTGCGCCTTGAGGAGGATAAAGAAAGAATAATTAAGAGAAAGGATAGGTCAAGCTGAACTTAAGCAAGCTCCGAAGTGAACTCTCCGAGTTGAGGTCTGGGTATGAAAGCTGAAGGCTGAAAATGCTGGGTTAAACGAGAACAACGAGTTAAATAACGACATGTCTTCTATCTTGGTTAGCTTGGAGAGGCTTCGGGGGCAAGAAGATGCTCATGCTCCTCCTCGTGAAGAAGAAGCTTGTCATGCCTCCTCGAGGCGTAACTTGTTATCGGATCCCCTATTGAGGATATACCCATGTCCGGCCTTGAGAGGACGTGGAAAAATCACCTCTAGAACATCACAGACTTTCTCGAGTCGAAATATCAAGACTTGACCATTTTAATCTTGACGTCGGAAAACCTTAAATTCTGTTGTTCGCAGAAATAAGGTAGCTCTAGGTGTTATTGTTGCTTCACCGTTCTTTGTTTGGTTACTCTTGTTTCTCATTTTTGTTATCTTGTAGAGTCCGAGGAGAGTTTGAAGAGTTAAATTTTGCACTTGTCTCGCCAAAAGGATAGCTTGGGCGAGGAGTTATCAAATTGGCAGGGGAGAGCTTGCTTCCTGAACGAGGATTGCGATAAGATGGAGGAGGATGCTAAGAAGGTAGCGAAATGGACTCGACTAAATGCCCGGGGAAGAGAAGGTGAAATTTGTTCTGAGTTATGCAAATCTCATGGTCTCGACGTCCTAACATGAACCTCGAGGTTTTCTCCCGATGATGAACCCACTGTCTTGGCAGGTTGAGAACAAGGATACAAAGTCTGATGAATACATTGAGAAACCTCATCACGGGTCCCTCAAGGAACAAAAGGAGGTAACGTCTTGAAGTCCGGTGCCAATCTTTGAGCTAGTATCGATAATGGGGTTCGGGATTTGATGGCAATCTGATGAAGATGGAGTTAACAATCCTGATTATTTGTTGTGATACTTTGGTTCTTTGTCCTTTTTAACATTTTATCTAGGCGCTCCCCAAACTTGGGGCATGACAATTTTGCTCGTATTTTGCCTTAATATATTAAATTTTTCCTTTCTTTGCTTTTCCTTTATTTGCTCGTGATAGTTTTATATAACCTTCATGTTTGTTAATGGCTGCTTTACCCCGGGTATTTCAGAATCACTCGAGTATATACTTGACGAAGGAAATAATCAAAGAATAATTTATGTTGCTTAAGTATATACTTGCCCCTTATTATTTGGGAGTTCCGAAGTAATTGTTTTTTAAAAAGAAATTTTTCTTGCCTTAATCTGCGAAATAAATGCTCGAAAGAATAAAATCGTATTTAAAGTATATACTTGCCTCTTATTCTTTGGTGGATTTATGTACATACCTTGTGCTTTTATTTCACTCGTTCTTACTTTATGCTCTGTAGTTGTTTATAAGTCGATCTCGCATTGTTTGTCATCTCGCTGCCAATTACTATTTTCAGGTTCATAGCATAATGGTTGGTGCATATATCATCATGTATAAGATATAAATTAGAGTGCTTCTTATGCAATGAAAGTACTCATAAATTGTATGGCTTGCGTGGTCAAGCTTTGTAATGTGCTTGATTTTTCCTTTGTAGCATATACCGCCTCTTTGCAAGTATACACTTCCCCTTTTGTTTTGCCTCGGTCTCATATATTTATTTTTTTACATCTCTATCATTCCGAGGTCTTATTTTTCCTCCTAGTTAAGGTCTTATTGTGCCCCACCCCGTTGGTCGAGGTTTTAAAAAGTCTCGAGAGCTCTTTACTCTTACGAAGTAAAGATCCATCAACCCTAAGCCTATCTGCTCATTGAGGTCTTATGTGCAATAATATCAAGGCATACCTACTCCCGTGAGTACCAGCCCCGTAACATTGCCGACTTTGGTGGTCACTCGGCTCCCTAAAGGAGGGTGTAGTCCCTTCCCCTTTGAATACCCCTCATGCTTTTGGAGGCTTAGGCATCGGTTGCTTAGTGACCTCGTTCCCTTTTGCCGATATGGATCCCTTGGTTATTTAAGTCACACCTAGTTGGGTTGGTTTTTGGACCAGGCCAAGAACTACACTGTGGCCATCTTCTTCTCTACTGGCTAGTTCTTACCCATCTTGAAGGCCAGCAATTAGGGCCCTCGGAGGATGGGTGCTACGATTGCAGAAATTTGGTGGTTGTTATCCACATCGGTTATCTGCGTGTGGCGTGTAGGTCTTACATTTGCACATTGCACTTTATTGCGAACTAGGTTACGCCACGAGGTCTCGACCTCCTAAGTAGAGGTTTATATAGGACTTACGATGCTTCTTTGAGGGTGTGCTTGAACCTCTAAATGAGGTCTTACTTGTGTCGCATTTTCTGTTTGAATTTACATTTTTTTTTTGCTTTTACTTCCGTTGATTTTCAATGTTGCTCAACAAATAGTTCATTCATTTTTGATTGATACATATATTTTTCCTCTTTTTATCAATTCTTCACGAGTCTCTGTTGCTCATGGGTAATACTTCTTGATGTAAATTGGATTCCATGGGTGGTCCAGTCATGCGACCTGCCTTTCAGCTTCACTATATACGATGTCCCAGTTCTGTCTGTATCCTTTCCTTCACAGTCACGAGTTCATAAGCTCCGTTTCCCACTTTTATTTTTACGATGAAAGGTCCTTCCCACGTAGGCTCCAGTTTTCCTCGGGTCCCTTTTGATATGGTGGTATCTCTGCAGAACCAGCTCCCTGGGATGAAACTTCTTTCTTTCACCCTCTTGTTGTATTCACGAGATAGTCTCCGATGATAGTTCGTCATGTGTTGCAGAGCCATCTCCTGTTTTCCTCCAAGTCATCTAACATTTCTAGGATCATGTCCGAGTTTAAACCCTTTTCCAAGCTTCTTGTTTTGTAATGTGGAACATGATCTCAGGTGGTGAACTACCTTAACTCCGTATGCCAAACAAAATGGAGACATTCTGTTGCTTCTCGCCTCGTGGTTCTATATGACCACATAGCACCTTCGGAACTTCTTCGCACCAGCTTATGGTGATGTCCTTCTAAATATGGTATAAAATGTAGCACTTGCGCGCTTATCGCATCGCGACTTGGTTCGTGGACTTAAGTTCCTGGACGGAGTTCACAAACTCTAGCAGAAATTCTCGAATTTGAGAACTATGCTAGTTCGCGTACTGAGCTTGTATGCTGAGTTCGCGGACTGAGCTCACGCACTACTCCGGTTTCACTTGATCAACAAAGTTCGCAAACTTCGGTTCAAGCAATAAGGACTTATACATATATGTGTTACCACAACAATGCTTATATCCTCCAATGGTTATATTGTCTAAACTCTCATTTCAATCATTGAAACATTCTCAGAGGACGTTATATAGTTGTTATTCACAAACTATTTTTCGTCAGAGCAATTTCCAAAGTGATTGAAACATAACATGACTTTCGTCACTAGGTAAAGATGAACTTGGCTAAAGCGAAAGCTTTACCAACACATATTTCGAGAAATAGATAAGCGAGATATACTCAGCTCGAAATATCACATGTGTATAATCTTAGTCTATATAGTAATACGACTTTTGTCTCAAGATAGGAGATAGAGTAGATAGACTTTTGAGTGATAGATAAGTTCAAGTCTCCACATACCTTTTAGTCGATGAAGATCCACTGGTTCCTTGAGTAGTCCTTCGTCTTGTATGATGATCGCCATGGAGTTCTTGAGCTCAACTACACTTTCTATCCTAGTCCGAGACCTTAGCTATAGTAGACTAGAAATCAAGACTTTATAGTTTTGATCACTAACATTGACAAACATGCTTGAGATAGCAACGCATGCGAGTTCGACCGAGCAGTGCTCTAACAATCTCCCCCTTGTCAATTTTAGTGGCAAAACTATTAATACATATGGAATACAAAAAATATATATATAAACTTTGTAGCTCCTATTCCACATGTATAATCTTCAACAATACTCGAAATCTTCGTCACTTCCAAGTAGTACAATGATCCCAAAGGTTGTAAGTTTAGCATCATCGTTGTTGAAAATCCGTAGCTATAACAATGAGAAAAGCAAGGTTCTCAATCATTGTTATACAATGTCATAGTATTATTACACAACGTCAAAGTCCAATTGCATCACAACTTCAACAACAATACTATGGTGATACTTCACTCCCCTTAGTCAATACTCCATCTCACATGGAAACCACTCCCCCTTACATAATGATCCGAAAACCATATGTATTTGTAGTGTGAACTACATATTAATTCTCCCCTTTTTGTCAATAAAATTGGCAAAGGTACAAGAACGGGATCCTAATGAAATTTCCGTAAGAGACATTTCATGACCAAAGGTAAATGTATATCATCTTGTTTAGATGCAATCATAAAGCCGAAGCTAAATGCATTCAGATAACCCCTCTAATATTCCACAGCCGCACTCCCCATAAAGATTTGGAAATTAAGCGTAAGTTCAAAAGAACACTCCCCCATAAAATGTCATTCCCAAGGGAACAACAAGAGCGACCTTAATTTCAAAAGAAAAGAAGGATTTCTTTAGACTCAACAAATTACATACAAGTATGAATTTACAATCCAAAAAGAAATATTCAATCATATTAACCAAAGCGAACCAAGATTAATTTGACTAAATATGCTCGACACAAGTAAACTTATGGAGACTTAAGAATCCAATTAGATTAATCACAAGAAAACTCGAAAACAATCTAATTTTCATACACAACCAAACTAATTACAAAATTAATCAATTTATTTGGCCACACTCGACATAAGAAAATATATGGAGCAATGACTAAGTTAATCATGAATAACCAACCCAGTCAAAGAAATGCTCAAACATAAGAAAAATTATGGAGTGATAACTAAATAACCACACAAGATGATTAATTTAGTTCAATCATGTTTAACATAAAGTACCTTATGGAAGAACAACTAAGCTAATCACAAAAGCAATCAACTTTTGTTGTTTTAGTGCTCAACATAAGACATTTCATGGAACAACACAATATTTACACAAAAATTGTGGATCGAAGAATCGACCTTATACCGTGGAATAAGCAAGGATTCATTCTATTTCTATCACCATTTGCACAATGACATACAATAAACATAATCCTTGAATCACAAAATATTTTAACCTATCTTACATCAATAATTGAAAATATAGGCTTAACTTTTGTGTTTGCCAAAAGTCTATTCATTCTTTTATTAATATTTGCATATCAATTTATGAACGACTTTACTTTAGACAAAATATGGGATAATCAATTTCACGGACGTAAACGCACATATCCCATAAAAATATTGCAATATAAAATCAAAAGAATTAATACTGCAAAAATCATCTTCCAAACAAGTTTAGAATTTAAACTAATAAATATAAAAACATGAAGATGAGAACTTTGGACATATCTATGTGTAATCACAATAATGGATATTCCAAAATACTAGTTATTTTTTTAACAAAACAAGAAAAATAGAAGATTTACTAGGCAAAAGATAAACTACTCATCATCTTCATCGGAAACACTCCAAGATGCTTAAATAGTGTTCAATTCTTCCTTGAGCTCTCGGGAAACTTAGTTGCAACCACCGATAATTGTTCTTGAATGCACTTCACCCTTGAATTGACCTTACATGCTCCCTTTTGAATTTTTTGAAGTAGACTCAAGGTGGTAGGGTCACAATCATTAAGTGAAGCATCGCTTTGTCTTTTTCATACATTCTACCTTATGCGCCTGAAGGTACAGGAACAGACCGGTTTGGGTATTCCAAGAGAGTTTACAATTAAATCAAAACCACAAACACGACAGATTTGACTAATCAAACAAGGATAGCCTAACATCTTGATCAGAGAAGTCATTGAAATCATTTGATAAATGATGAATCCACAGATATCAAGACTTTGACCACCCGATTCAAGGAAATAGACTAATTCTGCAAATTCATGACTCCACCAAGAATTCTCAATTGTGGAGGGACAAAGATTGGGGATACCAAGTTTTCCAAATGCCATCAGTGCAATACTAAGTTCATTAGTAGGAAACTTCCTTTGATTCCAAGATACCTTCTTGCCACAGAGCCCAATAGAGATATCATCACATGATGGACGTTCATCATTTGGTCTAGGAAGACACATGTTTCCCAACAGAATGTTGGTAATCTTCGAAATTAACTCTCTATCAACAAGAAACCTTTTTCTATTAAGCATGGATTTGAATTCCATCTTGTTAAGATCAACATCATGAATGTTGGCATAGAAATTCTTATGAGAGAATCAAATCCTTGACCAAGACCATCAAAGATATTTCCAAGATTGAATTTTTTGAAGTAAACTAAATCTTCATCATGTCCACTAGAGATATCCAATTTCTTTTCTAAAAAAACCTTTAGATGAAATCTTCTCAAAAATTCTAGCACATGAATCATCCACAAACCTAATCCTAATTTTGATCACAAGGAAGATCCATACTAGAGGTATTTGAGTTCTTGGAATTCCTTTTTGAGCCCTTAGAATTCATCATGAGGTCTAAGAAGAGGAAATTACTTACTTGGAGTGATCTTGAACACCCTTTCTCTTAATTTCTCCAAAGAGACTTTAATGGAGGCAGCACACAAAACCCTAAAAGTTCACGTACGCAGAAGGGTGAGAGGAAGTAGAGAGTGCGCGAACTTCCTCTTTATAAGACCAAAAATAGGCTTGGACCCGTTTGCGAACTTCAACCCTCAAAGAACAAGGGGGTTTTGTTAGACGTTTGCATATCAAGGATTATGCATCCCGTAACAAGATGGATGCACTAGAAAACTTTATTTGGAATTTCAAGACAAGCCTGTACACTATTCAAACCATTTCTTGCCCCATTTCAAGATATATACATATGGGGTAGTGCCAGTCTTGTTACCAAGAGGCACAATGTGCAGAGAGATTCTCATGCAACATTTCCGGTTAACCAGTGTGAACAGTCCCTGTAATGTAATCAACATAATGATGATAATCAGGGAAGTCTGAGCTTCCTATCTTTTGTTTGATATGCCTAGAAAGAGGATTCTTCCGTTTTAAAGGTTGTACAATATTATTCAATGGTTTAATATGTATAGAACCCTTTTCGGAGTAATTCTTAGACTTAACAGAAATAAGTTTTCCTAAGGATCTAAAAATGTCTTCAAATGCTCTGAATAGATCTTTATCAGCTGATCTATTATGATAGTACTCCTCATAGAGATCGGTAGTTAATCTAGTGAGGTTCCATATCCTTGAGCGCCATGAACATTTCCTTAATCTCTCCTCCTTTTTCATTTTTTCTTTAGATTGACTCATATCATCTAAAACTTCCTTCTAAGATGAAATGGGATTATCATGAGAGACCAGAGGTTTTGACCACGATAGATCTTAATCAATCTTTAAGAAATTCTGGCGTGCGTTACAGATGCCAAGAGAAAATTTTCCAAAGACATTTCCCATGGGGTAATTTTTAAGGACCGAACAAACACAAACTTATCAGGTTTAAAGAGTTTGCCTGCTCTGATACCAATTGAAAAAGCGGGGGTCTAACAACCACACCCAATATTTTTATTAGCAATCTGTATGGACAACTTCGAGTTATTTTCTAGAGAATCAACTAGACAGTCAGAATCAATCAATAGAAAATATCTCAAGGAGTTTATATCTTTATCTCTCAATTTGATTTACTCAAGCAAATACAATCTGCGAGTCTTAATCAAAGAGAGATAACTTGGATGGTACCAAAGACCAATATCCAAGTGTCAACCAATTTAAATCAACAACCAAGAAGGTTGGATATTCTAATTGATTGAACAACGCATAACCTGTATTATTTAAATTATATAACAAAATATAATTCGGAAAAGAAATAACACAGACACCAGAATTTTGTTAACGAAGAAACCGCAAATGCAGAAAAACCCCGGGACCTAGTCCAGATTAATCATATAATGTATTAAGCCGCTACAAACACTAGCCTACTCTAAGCTAACTTCGGTTTGGATTGTAGTTGAACCCCAATCAATATCACACTGATCCAAGGTACATTTATGATCCTACGCCTCTGATCCCAGCAGGATACTGCGTACTTGATTCTCTTAGTTGATATCACCCACAACCAAGACTTGCTACGACCCAAAGTCTAAGACTTTAATAAACAAATATGTCTCACACAGAAAAGTCTACAAGGATAGATAAATTCGTCTCCCATGAATAAAAATTTGAGTTTTGTTCTGTCTTTTGATAAATCAAGGTGAACAGTAACCAATTGATAAAACCAGACTTATATTCCCGAAGAACAGCTCAGCTTTATCAATCACCTCACAATAAACTTAATCGACGCAGCGAAGAAGATTATTGAGAAATCACAAACGATGAGACGATGTGTTTGTGACTACTTTAATATCTTTCCTATCGGAGATATAAATCTCAAGCCAAATATTATAATTGTACTCATACGATAAAAGATACAATATCATATCACACAACTACGATAAAATTAGTATCGTTCTGGCTTCACAATCCCAATGAAGTCTTTAAGTCGTTAACCTGGTTTTAGAAGAAGAAAACCAAAGGTTAAAGGAGAATCGACTCTAGCTTAGAAAACTAGTATCATATAGAAAGTATGGGGATTAGGTTTCCCAGTTGCTAGAGTTCTCCCTTATATAGTCTTTCAAATCAGGGTTTGCAATCAATGTTAGCTTAGTAAAATAATATTCAATATTCACCGTTAGATGAAAAACTAATTAGATTCAAGCTAATATTTATCAACCGTTAGATCGAAAACA
The DNA here is from genome assembly GCA_023529315.1 of Papaver bracteatum. Taxonomy (NCBI): domain Eukaryota; kingdom Viridiplantae; phylum Streptophyta; class Magnoliopsida; order Ranunculales; family Papaveraceae; genus Papaver; species Papaver bracteatum. Next base: position 52,769 of record JAJJWX010000047.1, on the reverse strand, counting down.
TATCTTGTTATACACACTTGTAATGTACGTTTCTAGGCTTGTGTAACCGTACCCAAACTTGTACATTAGTTGGTTTAACACTAGTTAACCAAATAGTTAGATGTATGATAACTTTCATATCAACCATATTCTTGTTCACCATAACTAGTCCAAATGACTCAAATGAAATAGTTAAAGAGTTGTTCAATTGCTTAGATATTTATGTACTACACAAGACACAATTGAAGCAAAAACGATGTGAATCACTCGAATCGATACATGAACTATAAATCCACGGTTTGCAATATCATTCCTTAGTCTATAAGATAAGTTCACAAACATCGTTTTTAGACATAACCAACTCAAGTTCGCGGAATTAAGTTCCCAGATGGAGTTCACAAGTTCCAATAAAAATTCTAGGTCGAGAACTTCCGCCAGTTCGTGGACTATACCGGTTTCACTTGATCAACAAAGTTCACAAACTTTGGTTCAAGCACTAAGTACTTATACATATATGTGTTGCCACAACAATGCTTATATCCTCCAATGGTTATATTTTCTAAATTATCATTTCAATCATTGAAACATTCTCAGAGGGCGTTATATAGTTGTTGTTCACAAACTATTTTTCGTTAGAGCAATTTCCAAAATGATTGAAACATAACATGACTTTCATCATAAGGTAAAGATGAACTTGGCTAAATCGAAAGCTTTACCAACACATATTTTGAGAATAGATAAGCGAGATATGCTCATCTCGAAATATTATATGTGTATAATCTTAGTCTATATAGTAATACGATTTTTTTCTCAAGATATGAGATATAATAGATAGACTTCTGAGTGATAGATAAGTTCAAGTCTCCACATACCTTTTAGTCGATAAAGATCCACTGGTTCCTTGAGTAGTCCTTCGTCTTGTATGATGATCGCCATGGAGTTCTTGAGCTAAACTACACTTTCTATCCTAGTCCGAGACCTTAGCTATAGTAGACTAGAAATCAAGACTTTATAATTTTGATCACTAATATTGACAAACATGCTTGAGATAGCAACGCATGCGAGTTCGATCAAGGAATTCTCTAACAAACATCTTCTTTGGTAGTGTATCGAGTAGAAATTTTTCTTCTTTTTTATTGCAATAGTTTGAGAGTGTGAAAGTTTTTACACAAATTCTATATTGGTGTAGACACCCCAATTTTGCATTTTCACGAAAGTATGCCGCGAGATCGTATCCGAAATGATCTAGATGTCAAAGTCTAAATGAGTGAAAATTGGAATTGTGACTAGCCCCAAAATGTGAGTTAGGCTTATAATCGATTAGTTAAACGAGCACCAAGTGGACCGCCTAAATTCCCATGTTTAGCAAGCACCATTTTGGTCTTAGTAGTCCGAGTACTTAGCTCCTTAAAATCCAAAAGTCCACTAGCACTTTCCCTCTAAATTCCGTCCACCCAAGAGTAAAATGTCGACATGCTTTAGATATAAGGTTCCTTTGTTCCCAAGTCTTTCCTTCCAACTAAGATCCTAGGTTTAAATGAAATCTTTTGAATTTTTGGCATTAATATCCAATGAATTTATAAAAATGGGAATAATATTTTTGAAAATGAGTAATAATATTTAGGTTTTAGAGTGCAACCGTTTGATCTTAGGCATTGAATCCTAGGGCCTTGGTTAAAGGAGAAAGAATATAAATAGAGAGATAATTTTGGAGGGAGGAAAATTCCTTAAAAATATAGGAGGAAAATTATAGAGGAGAAGTCAGTAGAAGTAAATTTAGGAGAAAACAAATTTATTAAAGAGTCTTGGATACGGTTTTGCGGGAGTTGCATCATAGTTGGCTTTCTCAATTAATCTAAGTAACATCACGATCGTCTGCTAGCGAAAACATGTGATAATTGAACATAATTTATTTATAAATATTTTGAAATCTAAAACCTAGTATCCCAATAATAAAGTAGAGGCCAATTTTCGGATTGGACGGGCTAGGTGCCTCACACCTTCCTAACCCGTATCTTGATTGCCGGATCTTTTCTCTGTGTGGACCAGTGTTTCTTTTGGGTCCCAACTCCCTAAGTTGGGTGGCGGCTTCGATAATAATAATTTCCCTTAATAATAATTTTCCACGTGATTTCCATTTCGGATATTTAGAGATCCTAACCGATTTCGACGGTATCTACAGTGGCGACTTCACTGGGGATTTGAGAATCTAACTTGAAACGTAATTGGGAATTTAGGGTTTTGATTTTGTAGGACCAGAATATCGCCACACCGATATTCTTGCGATATTAACAACACTTTTCAGCGAGCATCACCGCAAGATCTTCGACTACACTTCACGAGTGTCACAAAAGTCTTCAAAAGAGTGACGTAATAGCTGACGATTGAAGAAAACTTGAGAAAAGTATGTTTGTTCTGCGATGGTTACAAAACTTGCGAGATTTAACATTGTAACTATCGCGGTACAATCGCAGAATCAACCCAAAATAAGAGGGAAAATTAGCTGTCATCCACTATGTAACTACCCTATAAATATAGACCCAATATGTGCAGAAGAGGATGATGTATTTTTGAGAGTTAAGAAAGTCTTGAGGAGAGAAAAACTTCAAGAGAATAGTTGTAATCTTGAATTCTTCCATTTCTGTAAACATTTCCGAAACCAAAATAATAAAGTGTCGTTTTTCATCTTCAATTATGAGTTGATTATAACAAAATCTTAACAAGGGTGTAGTGTGGGAAATCCTGCAACTACATTTTGGCGCCCGAAACAGGGAGAATCAAGCTAAAAAATCTCTAACTACAATTTGTAGATTTGAAGAAATTGTTAGAGTTGAAGAAATGGCTAGAAGAATGAGAAATACGTCAGAACCACCAACAACTGTAAGGAGGAGTAAAAGACTTGCAGGAAACAAATGAATTAGGAGAATCTTCAAGGATAAGAACAAGAAGAAATAGAACAAGGATTGAAGGAGAAGATCAAATTCCACAACCTAATCAACAAACACTGATACAAAATAGAAATATGGATTATGATAGAGTGAGTGTGCATACTTAGAGATCGGATTCGATGGAAGGTGTAGAAGATCAACAATTAAGAGACGGAAGAAGAGAAGAAAGAAATCAAGGAACGGTTGAAGGATTAATTCATGAAGAAGGAGAAAATAAAGAAGCAGATGATCTAAGACAAAGAATACAATAGGAAAGAAGATTAGAGGCGGAAGAACGTGCAAATTTAACAAGACAAAATCACGAGTTAAGAATGGAGAATTTGAGGTTACAAAATAGAAGATCAAGAAGTACTGTTAGATCGAATTCAAGATCATTAAGAGAAGAATTAATGCAAAATTCTCCAATAAGAAATGCTAGAGGAAATATCCACGAGGAAATGCAAAATCCAAATGAAGAACAACGTTATGGAGAAGAAGAGGTAATAGAAGATCGCCATGATCCGCGTGGCGAAAATTTGGATAATAGATTTAACAACAGAAATCAAGATGGAAGAGACAACCAAAATGATGAAGATAATCCAGAAGAGGGTAGGAGGATATTACATGGGAGAGAGATCCAAAGAAATTGAAGAATAATTGAGGAAGAAATTAGAGACATTATGCTGAACAAGCACGACTAGCTCGCGAGAGAGAAAGATTAAGGGCAGAGGTAGAAGAACAAGAATTCCAAGAGGAAGTACGACAGAATAATCATGAAAATCGAGAAAGGAGACGTACACAAAATCGTTATAATAATAATATCCAGGAAGAGTATGATAGAATACAAAGGATAATAGAAAGACAGTGAAGAGAAATGATGAGAAATGAAGAAATTCGCAGAGAAGTACAGCTACGATTGCAAGAAGAAGGTGAAGCAGAAGATCGCATAAGAAGGAATGTGGGTGTAGATGAAGACACACAAAATCTCGTAAGACAAGAGGTACATGAACGCATGAGAAGGGAACCTGCATTAAAAAGACCAATGGAACAAAATTCAACGGCGAATGAGCAAATTTTAAGAGAATTAGCAGAGATGAGGGAAATAATAAATAACATAAGAGAAGGAGGTAGAAGGCAACTTGATGAAGTTATTGAAGAATCTACGAGAACTCCATTCACTCAAAAAGTACAGTTAAGAGGAATACCTCCAAAGTGCAATTTACCAGCATTAACCAGCATTTTTGATGGAACTACCTATTCTGTACAACATGTTAAGGCTTATGTTAGGTGTATGCTGCAATGGGAGAATCATGATGCTGTATTGTGCAAATATTTTGCATCTAGCTTAACTGGCGAGGCACTAAAATGGTTTGAGGGATTGCCAAAAAACACTATAACTTCTTTTGATCATTTACAAGCTACATTTCTGGGAGCATATATAAGCAACAATTCATCGCGTCCAGGTATTGAAGATGTGTTTGGATTAAAACAGAGGGTTGGCGAGAGTCTGAAACATTTAACCATAAGATGGAAGACAATGTGCAGTGAGATGGCAGGAAGAGTAGATGAGAGATATCTTATCTTGTCTTATATCAATGCAATGTTTGCGACCAATCTGTTGTACATATAAATTTTTAGGGTCAAGAATACAATCACTATGACTGAACTACGAGAACTACAAGAAGAGTACATTGCTTTGGAGGAGAAACAAAATGAGATGGAATCGTATCCAATCGTGAATACCAATTCAGTAGAAGCAAATGTGAGTTTACTTCCTAAAATGATTAACAATGTGGCGAGCAGCTCGAAGCACAACAAGAGAAAGTGGAGACTGATAACCAACAAAAGTTGGTAGCTATGGGCAGTCGAGATCAAGAAGAATATGAAAGGGAGAAGAATTATTACAGTCGCGGGGGGAATAATAAGATTCAAAGACTTGATCAGCCGCAAGAAACTTATGGTGGACAGAGGCAAAACAATTTCAGAAGCCAAGGATATCAAAAGATCATATGGGAAGAAATTAAGATGCCTCCTCTAAATGCTAGTATAGAAAAAATCTTGGAAACTATCATTTTGATGGAAAATATACCATCTCCATGGAATATGGGAAAAGAACCACATCCTAATAATCGTAGTCAAGAATTTTGTCCTTACCATCACTTTCATGGTCACACAGTAAATGATTGCAGGAATTTGAAGAGAATAATTTTAAGGATGATCGACCAAGGAAAGATAAACCACTTTTTAGTAGGACATCCACAATTTCAGCGATTGCCTCCAGCACCAGAAATTCGCAGGGTAAATACTGTAAAAGGAGCAGAATCATTCGTAATAGAAGTTGGGGCTAAAGCAAAGAATTTGTTTTGTAATTCCATTGTATATTCACACATAACAATAGAGGATTTCCATGATAATGTTCTAAGCAGAGTCTTCGAGAGAGACACATATGGAAGAGAGATTATGAATATCGCGAGAGCCTCGCCATTAGAAGAATGGCAGAAGCAAATTATATCTTTCACTGTACAAGAAGTACCAGAACCTGGTGAGCAGCATGATAATCCATTGGTGGTAAGATTAGAGATAAATCCAAAGCAAATATAAGAAGAAGATGAAGAAAAGGATGATGAAAATGAAGATTCTTGGGCTATCAATAGAGTTCTAATAGACACAGGCAGCTCAGTTGACATATTATTTTATCATACCTATAAGACCATGGGTGGAAGAGACGAAGATCTAATTCCATCAACATATAAAATCTATGGTTTTAATGGTACTGCCAATAAACCCAAAGGGGAAATTGAAATGCGGATTCCATTGAAAGAGATAACTTCCAAGATCTTGTTCTGTGTTGTCGACATTGAATCACCGTACAATGCCCTGATTGGTCGACCTTGGATACATGGGATATTAGGTGTAGCATCTACTTTCCACCAATGCGTTAAATTTCCTCATCCTAATGGTGTTGGAGTTATTAAGGGAGATTGGGGAGAAAGTAAGAAATGTTATGAGATTGATATAAAATCTTGCGAGGAAAAAGATGAGAAGAAGAGCAATTGGAAGTACAACATCAAGCAACGACAGAGATGTGAAAGATTAATGATTGATTCAATAGAGCAACGAGAGGAAGATAATGGCGAGCAGCTCGCAGATAAAGAAAAAACAGAAAACCGTTACAGAAAAGCAGAACCAGAAGATAGTAAGTAGAAAGGTAAAATGATGAAATTTAAAGAAGCTTACGCAGAATTTTTTTAAAGAAAATGCAATTGAAAAAGTACTCTGTTTGAAAGAATTGCAAAATTTTACAAGAAAATCAAAGAAATGAAATTTTATCAGAGTTACAATGCTCGTGAGAAACGCGAATAACATTTCGCAGAGATTAATAGAATGGGATGAATCTTTATGGCGTGCACCTTAGTTCGCGAATACAATTTCGCAAGAAGCAAATGTAAGACCTAATAGTGCGTCATATAAGGGGGTATCTCTTTACATGACTCAGTGATAAGGTTATACCGCTGCTGGAACCTGAGTTATACAGATGTTGGGGTTAAAGAAAACCTATCCGGGAGAGGGATCTTGGATTTCCAATTATATAAGGTTATACCCTGATTGGACGACTAAGGACCTCTTCTAAGTAGTGAAGAGTATGAACAAGGCGCCGAGGTACACGGTTGAGTCAAGGGTGCCCGGGGCGTACGAAACTACCCTGGCCATCCTTGGAAAGTCTTGGCTATGATGCACTCGGCCTGAAGAAAACCCCACTTAGGTGCATTCTTGTAACTATAAGCCATATAGGCATAAAGGACAAGAGGCTGCGAAAACAGCTGGTTGTTGGCAATTCTGGATGGGAGGAGCTAGTCTTGCATGGCCGATGTGCCCTCCTTGAAGGGGAAACCTGGGGGAAGATAAGGGCGGCACCCTCCATTAGGGAGCTGATAAGTGTCTAAAGACGGCAATGTCATGGGGCTTTATGATCGCAAGAACATTTAGGCCTGTCATATTATCGCGTGACGAAAGTTATACAAAGGCAACAAGCCAAAAGAGAAAAGTGAGATCAATGGGTTTTTACATTTAACAAGTGTAAAGACATCCTGTGATTTCATCGCAATACGGCAATGTCATAAGGTTTAATTCTTGCAAGAGAGTTTATACTTATCATATTGTCGCGGAGATGTTGAAAAAATTGATAAGACAAGATCAATGGGTCAATACATGCAAATGTAAAGACGTCCTGCGATTTTGTCGCAGAAAGAAAATATGTGGCAAAATAAGACCTTTAATTAGGAAGGCATAATAAGACCATAAGATGCTCGTAGAATTTATGAGATTTGCGATTCTACGCAGAAATCATAAAGTTATGCAATTATTGCTAGCGATAACATCGCCGATATTGAGCCAAATTTAATTTGATTCACAACTAATATCTAATTTCTACTCAATTTTTTCATATTGCAGATGAATAATAGAGGCAAGTATGGGAATGCATAGAATGATGAAATTATTATTCATCCATATGATAAAATTTCTTAGATGATACATTTATACAAATAATTAAAGAATAATAATTCTGATTGATTGATTATGTTGCAGAAAAAGAATTGTTTTCTAATTCATACAGATAAAAGCAAAAGAAGTTTACATATCAAGTTGGAGAAGCTCGCAGCGATGTTACGAGAACCAAAAAATAAATGTACAAAATTTATAAAGAAGAAAAAGAGAAGAAACAAGACTAAGTAGATCCATCACCACCTTCATCAAAGCTCTTTTCTTTTTCAGATTTTTCTTCATTACCAGATTTCTCTTCTTCATCATTATCATCTCTATCTACGTCATATTTCTCTTCCTCGCCAGATAATTCTCCATCATTATCATCTTCGCTAGACTCCTCAGCTTCGCTATCAGAGATAACTAAATTTGGGGAATCAGCTGGAATTTCCTTTGCAAGATCGGGGTATGTAGAATGAGGAATACCATGATCATCACAGACTAGTTTAACAGCTTCATTACGAACACGTAGAAGGGCATTACTAAAATATGAAGATGAGATTTTCAATTTATCCTTCAATCTAGAATACTTTTCATTGCGAGAATATAGATTTCCAGCGAGTTGGCTTTTCTCTTCCTCTAACTCATCGAATCTTTTACGATAGTTCTTTTCAGATGCTGCGAGCAAATGATAACAAAGTTAATACATATAAGGATGATTCAATTAGAAAATAATTCAGGGAAATCATAAGAGTGATGACCTTCTCTTTCAGAAATCATGTCTTTAAGTAAAGCCGCTTGATCAGCATGAAGACTAACATCTACACCTAAATTAGTTATGGAATTATCAAGAATCTTCGCAGACCAAGCAAACTCATCATCGCTATCAATAAGGAGACGAGATCGAACTTGAGTTTCCCTCGCAAGAAGATCTTCATTCTCACGGATAAGTTTATCTCTTTCCGTTTTAACATTAAGAAGAGTTTTATGAAAGTTTGCTTGGGTCTTGGAGCCGTTTTTAACAGCAAGATCCTTCTCATCAATAAGATCACTATTTCTTTTTCTTAATCTATTCACTTCTTCATTTGAACTAAGATAAAGGTTCTTAAACTTGTTGGTTAAATTTAAATTGAACCTATGTTTAATTTTCAAGAGATTAAGTTTGGATCTAAGTTCATCAATAGAGGGAGATCTAATCCTATCATCTGAGAAGTTACTTAAAGAACTATTAAGGCAAGCAAGAAGGGTATTATCATCTACAGGTTCAGGAAAGGATTGGAAGAATGTAGCCTCGTCAGTAAGACCATAAATATCTGCAAAAATGGTTGCTTGAATAAGCTGCGATAGGGTGAGAAGAATTAAAAAAGAAAAGAAATAAATCATACCATAGAGTTGTTGATTAACTTTATCAAGATCAGAGATTTTTTGCTTTTCAACTGAAGCTTCAGTCTCCAGCTGCTTATTTTTCCCGCGAAGCTCAACAACTTCAATTTCTAGTTTTTCTTTATCCTGGCGAAGATTAGCAACTTTCTTTTCATAAATGATACGTCTATTGTCTAGATCAGAAGCAACAGTAAAAGCGGCTCTTCCAACCTGCGATAGAACTATATAAATCAATGTCTGGCAAAGATATCAATGAATACAAAAAGGATGAACAAGTAGAAACATACCAGGCTACCAAGTGAATTTAAAAGACTTGGAGTCAGCGATATTGAAACCCCGCGAAGGGTATCACTGTCAGCTAGTATGGGAGCATCGCAGAATTTGGCGAGGGACTGAGATATTTCATTAATAGCTTCATCTCCATACTCATTTGGGATACCAAACATATTCTTGCCAAATTTTTTGGATAAATGAGCCATCGAAGAATCAGAATCAGAAGAATTCTTTATAGAAGGGAAGCTGTTATCATTAAAATCCTCATCGTTATTGTCCTTATCCAAATCAACACTTGGATTTTCTAGAATGGGTTGAGGAGTTGAAGAAGAAGAAGGTCGGGTCTTCCTTTTTTTCAAAGGAGGATCGCCAGATTCTTCACCGCGAGGGGCAAAAGATTTCCCTTTAGGAGGAACAGTAGATTTATCCTGATCTCCAGATTCTTCACCGCGAGGGGTAGAAGGCTTCCCTTTGGGAGGAACAACAGATTTATCCTTTAAAGATTTCTCCTTAGTTCTCATAGGTTTTATTGGTTCTAGTTCTTCGATTTCCTGCGAGCACATATGAAGATAATAAATAGGGGCAACAATATATTGTTAAAATTTATGAGGAGATATTTCTTACTTCATCCGTGAAAGATTTAAGAGCTAAGAAAGTGCTGGGTTTCCTAAAAGTTTGGTAGCTGAGCTTCATTCTATAATTCTGAGAAAGATCAAAATAATTAGCGAGAATATAAAAACATGAAGAAGATAGTAAATAATAATAATGCAAAAAGTTGAGAGGATATACTTCTTTAGATCTTTCAGGCCAGTTGAAGACCCATGGCTCATACTCTGAAAGATTCGCAGGTAATGGGAGAGAACCATATATATAAGGACCTTCAAGACATAATGGAAAAATGAACCACTTGTCATCGCTAGAGTGGCGAGGACCTTGATTAGTAGGAGTATGCCAATCAATTTCTAACATAAGGGCCTTATCTTCAGCGATCTTTTCTTTCTTCAAGCGAACACCCCATCAAGTGCTATCCCTCTTCATAGGAACTATCTTGTAATTTTTGAAAAAATTCTCCACAGTATATTCTGCGGAGATAATGGGAACATCTTTAAATTGAGGATTCTTCGCAGCTTCAAGATAGCGATATCCTTTATCAGCACCGCGAGAAGCATATTCAAGCAGCAATCTAATACAATCTCCACCTAATTGATATATCGCTCGCGAGAACCTATCGTCAGATATTATTTGATAGAATAATGGTAATTCTGGGTCATAGAGAGGAAGAGGAAGACCATCTTCAAGTTGACCTAGCGATACTATGATTTTCTGGTGAGAGCATTGATGATCAGAAAATAGTTTGAGAGAAAGTTCAGATTTAGGGCTTTGACCTGGAATTGTAGATAAGGTAAAACCTTTGATTTTGAGCTTTTCTCGCATCTGATTAAAAGCAGTCAAGTTTTTAGCACCAGCAACAACTATTTTTTAGTATGGGAATGAAAGAAAAGGTTGAAAAATAAGAAAGAAATCACAGCGATGACAGACGCGCAATTCACGGAAGAACAGTAAACTTGCAGAGAAGTTACATAGAGAAAGAAGAAGAAAGTAAAAAGAGGAAAAGAAAAGAATGAAAGGAGTATTTATAGAAGAAGAGGTTTCTCGAAGAAGATGAACGCAATAAATGCAAAGAAAAGAAATGAACGGTCAGATCGCAGCGGTTAGAAAGGACGTGTCAAAGATTTATTGGAAGAAAGAATGCATGAAAACAGCTGGAGAAGGATATAGAAACGTGTCAGAACAGAGATCGATGTGAAAAGATAAGTAGTTGTGGCATTTAGTTCTCATGATCTTCTCTTCTTCGCAGAAAAGACATGAGAAGAGGCAAGATGTAGGACCAGAATATCGCCACAACTATATTCTTGCGATATTAACAACACTTCTCAGCGAGCATCACCGCAAGATCTTTGACTACACTTCACGAGTGTCACAAAAGTCTTCAAAAGAGTGACGTAATAGCTGACAATTGAAGAAAACTTGAGAAAAGTATGTTTGTTCTGCGATGGTTACAAAACTTGTGAGATTTAACATTGTAACTATCGCGGTACAATCGCAAAATCAACCCAAAATAAGAGGGAAAATTAGCTGTCATCCACTATGTAACTACCCTATAAATATAGACCCAATATGTCCAGAAGAGGATGATGTATTTTTGAGAGTTAAGAAAGTCTTGATGAGAGAAAAACTTCAAGAGAATAGTTGTAATCTTGAATTCTTCCATTTCTGTAAACATTTCCGAAACCAAAATAATAAAGTGTCGTTTTTCATCTTCAATTATGAGTTGATTATAACAAAATCTTAACAAGGGTGTAGTGTGGGAAATCCTGCAACTACAGATTTTACACTACTCGGTGTTTGCACACACACACTGCACGCACCCATCTGCATCTTGCATTTTCATTTTGCATCGTCCGAGTCCGATTTTAGGAAAATCTGTGGCTAGTAAGCTGAACCCACTGGGCGTTATCAGCCGAACCACCACAAGCCTTAGCCCGTACCAAAGAAGACTAGTTTTGACTACGTCTGAGGTATATTCCACTAAGGTAGCCCAATCCTACCTAAGAGTTAGTGAAACCTGCATGCAGTGCATTAATTGTAAATTACATTCATTGTTACACAAAATCCGAGGCATAAGCACCCTTGTGTTACCATATATTCTTTTTGTTTACTTGAAATAGGAAAATGACTATGGAATCCGAAATGAATATCGACACTGGGGCACTGTCATGGTTGCGCGAACAATTCCAAAAGATGTTGGATACCAAGTTCACAAAATTGGAAGCCGAGACCAAGAAGTTTACTCTCGAGGCCATTGTTAAGTCCACAGGAAAACATGTCGGGGCTGATATGGGAAATGACAAAAATAATCATAATTATGAAGAGGTTAAAAGGAATAATTTTGAAGAGGACATTTTTGAAGATGTTAAAGATGACATTTTTGATGAAATGGGAGAGACCATGGCACACGAAAAAAAGTTATCCCAGAGGCTCAAAAAGATTGAAAGAACCTTGCAGAAAATGGGTGAAGGCACAATAGATACACATGGGTTGTATCCTTATCCCGATATTCGTTTACCTCCTGGCTTCAAATTTCCGGATATGGATAAATATGATGGAACTGGGTGCCCAAAAACTCATATTCGCATGTATGTTTTGTACTTGAAGCCGCTGGGTATTAATGATGGATTGCTAGTTCAATTGTTCCAAAGGAGTTTAAAAGGAACGGCCCTAAAATGTTTGATGAAGACAGATCCAAGTCTAGTTTAGACTTGGAAGGATATGGTCGATATGTTTGTGAAACGTTTTATGTTGGTACATGAAATTCAGTTTACTCGGAAGCACTTGGAGGCGGTCAAACAAGAACCCAATGAGGCATTTACAGAATTCTTTCCACGTTGGAGGACCAAGGCATTAGAGCTCAATGAAAAATTAACTGAAGAAGATGTAGTTGCAGGAAATCCTACACTACACCCTTGTTAAGAATTTGTAATAACCAACCCAAATTTGAAGATTAAAAACGACACTTTATTATTTGATTTTTAGAAATGTTTATAGGAATGGAAGAAATCAAGATTACGACTATTCTCTTGAAGTTTCTCTCTCCTCAAGACTCTTTCAACTCTAAAAAATACATCATCCTTTTCTGGACATATTGGGACTCTATTTATAGGGTAGTTACATAATGGATGATAGCTAAGTTTTCCTCTTATTTCGGATTTGTTCTGCGATTGTACCGCGATAGTTATAATGTTCATTCTCGCAAGCTTTGTAACCGTCGCGGGACAAACATGCTTTTCTTATGTTTTCTTCAATCGTCCGCTATTACGTCACTCTTTTGACTGCTTTTGTGACACTCTCAAAGTGTTGTTAAAAAGCTTGCGTTGATGCTCGCTGGGAAGTGTTGTTAATCTCGCAGAAAAAGTGTTGTAGCGATATTATGGTCCTACATCTTGCCTCTTCTCATGTCTTTTCTGCGAAGAAGAGAAGATCATGAGAACTTTAAAATGCCGCAACTACTTATCTTTTCAGATTTCTCTGTTCTGACACGTTTCTGTATCCTTCGCCAGCTGTTTTCACGTATTCTATCTTCTAATAAATTTATGACACGTCTTCTCTAACCGCTGCGATATGACCGTTCATGTATTTTCTTAGAATTTATTGTATTCATCTTCTTCAAGAAATTTCTTCTTCTATAAATACTCCTTTCATTCTTTTCTTTTCCTCTTTTACTTTCTTCTTCTTTCTCTCCGTAACTCCTCTGCAAGTTTATTGTTCTTCCGTAAATTGCGCGTTTGTTACTGCTGTGATTTCTTTTTTATTTTTCAACCTTTTTCTTCATTCCCATTCTTAAAAAATGGTTGTTGCTAGTGCTAAAAATTTAGCTGCTTTTGGTGAGATGCGAGAAAAACTCAAAAGTAAAGGTTTTACTTTGTCTACGATTCCAAATCAAAGCCCTAAATCCGAGATTTCCATCAAATTATTTTTTGATCATCAATGTTCTCGCGAGAAAGTTATAGTATCGCTAGGTCAACTTGACGTTGGTCTTCCAATTCCTCTCTATGACCCGGATCTTCCCTTATTTTATGAAATAATTTCTCACGAGAAATTCTCGCGAGCAATATATCAACTGGGTGGAGATTGTATTCGATTATTACTTGAATATGCCTCTCACGGTGCCAATAAAGGATCTCGCTACCCTTATGATGTGAAGAATCCTCAATTCAAGGATTTTCCAATCATTCCCGCGATGTATACTGTGGATAATTTCTTCATCAACTATGACATAATCCCCATGAAGAGAGATCGCACTTGCTGGGGTGTCCGCTTGCAAAAGAAAGATAAGATTGTTGAAGATAAAGTTCTTATGTTAGATATTTATTGGCATACAAATAATAATCAATGTCCTCGCCATTCTAGCGATGACAAGTGGTTTATTTTTCCTCTAATTTTAGAGGGTCCGTATATTTCTGGCACTCATGCCTTGCCTGTAAATCTCGTGGAATACCAACCATGGGTGTTCTATTGTCCTGAGAAAGATAAAGAAGTATATCCTCCTTAATTCTTCACATAATAAGTTATTTTTATTATTTTTCTTTGATTTTCACATCTTTAAACTCTCATTGATTATGCCTGCTAACTAGATTGAGAGATTGAAGGCCTACTATGAGAAGTTTAGGAAACCTATTACTCATTCAGCTCTTCAATTACTCACAGATGAAGTAAGAAATATTTTTTTTATAAATCTTAACAATATATTGTTGCCTCTATTTCTTATCTTTATGTGCTCGTAGGTAATTGAAGAATTAGAACTAATGGAATCACAAACCAAGGTGAAATCTTCAAATGATCGCAAGGGGAGATCCAATGCCCCTCCCAAAGGGAAGACCACTACTCCTCGTAGTGAAGAATTTGACGATCCTCCCTTAAAGAGAAGAAAAACCCAACTCCCTTCTTCTTCAACTCTTCAACCTATTCCAGAAAATTTAAGTGTTGATTTTGATAAGGACAACAATGATAATAATTTCAGCGTTTATAATGACGTTCCTTCCATAAAGGATTCTTCTTCTTCTGAGTCTGTAATGTCTCAACTATCCAATTTTTTTGGCAATAATACATTTGGTATCCCAAATGAGTATGGAGATGAAGCTATTAATGGAATATCCCAGTCTCTCTCCAAAGTATGCGATGCTCCCATATTAGATGATAGTGATTCCCTTCGTGGGGTTTAAAGATTGCTGACTCCAAGTCTCCTTAATTCGCTTGGTAGCCTGGTATGTTTCTACTTGCTCATTATTTTTATGTATCTATTGATATTTTTTCCAAATCTTGACTTATATAGTTCTATCGCAGGTTGGAAGAGCTGCTTTTGATGTTGCTTCTGATTTAGACAATAGGCGTGCATTTTCTCAACATAAGAATGTTGTTCTTCGCCAAAAGAATGAAGAACTAAGATCTGAATTTACTAATCTTCGCGAGAAGAATGAACAAATGGAAGCTGAACTTTCTAGTCTTCGTGAGAAGAATAAAGAACTTGAAGAATAATTGGGTTCAATCGCGTATCCAATCTTGATAACAAACAACTATAAGAGGAAAGTGTCACAAAATTTTATAACTTTCTTACTTGATTTATCAAGAAACATTTGGAGAAGAATGAAAAGTTTATAAAAGGAAAGTGTAAAATAACACGATTGCGATCAGAATAAAGTTATGGTGCCATAAGTTACGATGCTTCATAAGTTATTACAGTTGTAAAGATTTCACTATAAATAGTAGTTCAAATGTTAAATTGAGGAGGTTCTTTTGGTGAGTGTGAGAAAATATTTTGGGAAAGAGAATAGAGAAAGTTGTAACTATTCTAGTTCCATTTAGATATTTCTTGTAATCAATTGAGAGAATTAATAAGAAAATTGTTATTCATCATCATGAACTTATTAAGTTTACTAATTCTACTAAGGGTGTAGTTGTAGGATATTCTGCAACTACATAATTGGCGCTAGAAACAAGGATTTGAAGATCATCATAGCAGAAATTTGAAGGAATTTTGGAGATTTGAAGATCAAATGGAATCAGTAGATGAAGGTTGCAAAAAATAAGAATGTAATATGATCACAAAGACAATGATTATTGAATTTCATAATAACATAAAGGGAAAAATACACAAACGAGATTGTAGAGGAAGAAAGATCATGGAGGTGGAGAAAATAACAACTTTGAAAGAATGGGAAAAGCAGAAAATCACGTTTTCAGTAGCAGAAATTCCAAATGAAGACTTGAACCACACTTCACCATTAGTAGTCACAATCCCGATCATGCGAGAAGAAAGGAAAGCTACAAAATCTATAGAAAAATGGAAATTAAACCGAGTTTTGATTGATACAGGGAGTTTTGTTGATATTATATTTTATCATGCACTTAAGGGGATGGGGATCAAAGATGAAGAAATCACAAATTCAGAATATCTTATCCATGGATTGGGGAAATTTCTGCAACAAAATCCAAAGGGGAAATAATTTTACGAGTATCGCTGGGAGAAATTGAAACACACATAGTTTTATGAGTAGTAGATATGGAATCTCCATATAATATGATGATAGGAAGACCATGGATTCATGCAATTAAAGCTATTGTTTCGACATTACATCAGTCAATTAAGTTTCCTACACCAAGCGGAATACAAGAGATAAAAGGAGATCTTGATAGTGCAAAATTTTGTTATCAGACTGAAGTAAAACAGTGTGGAGGAAGAGCTAGAAAGAAACAGTTCCGCAGAAAACTTGCGAAAGAAGCAAAAAAGGAAGAAGAGTTCAGGGTGTACACAATAAGAGCAAAAGAAGGAAGAGGAATACCAAGTGAGATCCCAGAAAAAGAAGGAGAGCCAATGAAAGTAATCAAAGATCCAACACCTATGGGAGAGCAAAGTCCTAGTTATGTCGCAGCAGAACCAACCAAAGAAATAAATATTGGAAGTAAAGAGGAGCCTTTAATCTTGCGAATTGGAACTAAGATGGATGAAGAAGAAGAAAAAAGAACTATTGATCTTTTACAAGAATACAAAGATATATTCGCAAGAGGTGTAGATGAAATACCAGGAATTGAACCATCAGTGGCGTGTCATAGATTGAACATAGATAAAAGTGTGAGACCATTTAAACAAAGAATAAGAAAGATTTCACAAAATTACCATACACAAATAGAAGAAGAATTGCAAAAGATGTTGGATGCGGGAATCATAAGAGAAGCAAAATATCCAGAATGGATTGCGAATATGTTCATTGTTCCGAAGAAGAATAAAGGGATAAGTATTTGCATAGATTTCACTGATCTAAACAAAGCCTGTCCAAAAGATAGTTTTCCATTGCCAGATATACCACAAATGGTGGAATCAGCTGCAGGACATGACAGAGTCACTTCACTTGATGGGTATAAAGGGTACAATCAAATATCACTCGTAGAAGAAGACCAAGAACATACTACATTTTTTGCTCCAAGAGGTTTATATTGTTATGTGAAGATGCCATTTGGTTTACGAAATGCGGGTGCTACTTATCAACGAATGGTTGAAAAGTTGTTCACAAAATGGATACATAAAACCTTAGAGGTGTATGTAGACGATATGTTGATAAAAAGTAAAGAATCCAAAGACCATGTGCGGGACTTGAAGGAAATATTTGAACAAATGAGAAAATTCAACATCAAATTAAATCCTGAAAAATGTATATTTGGAGTCACGTCAGGAAAATTCCTGGGATACATAGTATCAAAGGAGGGAATACAAGTTGATCCAGAAAAAGTACAAGCATTTCGTGACATGCCAACACCTGCAACAATAAAATAAGTGCAAAAGATGAATGGACTTTTAGCTTCACTTGGAAGGTTTATTTCGCAAATGTCAGATAAGTGCAAACATTTCTTCAACATACTTAAGAAGGGAGCAAAATTCAGGTGGACTGATGAATGTGAAAAAGCTTTTCAAGGGATCAAGGAGTATCTCACGAATACATCCATATTACGAAAAACCAGAGAAAGATGAAGAATTATTGGTATACCTCGCAACAACTCAATACGCTTTAAGTGCAGTTTTGTTGCGAATGGACGCAGGAGTAGAAAGGCCCATTTACTACATCAGCAAAACTTTTAATACAGCAGAGAGGAATTATTCCAAAATGGAGAAGTTAATTTTAGCTCTGGTTTATGCATCATTCAAATTGCGAATATACTTTCAAGAACATGTGATAAAAGTGGTTACCAAAGTTCCAATTGAGTCAGTCATGAAGAACACAAAAAGATCAGGAAGAATATAAAGGTGGAATTCACAAATAAACCATTACAAGATAAAGTACGAAATATTATCATCGCAAAAATCACAAGTTGTCGCAGATTTTTTGGCAGAATTTCCTTTGGAAGAAGACGAGGCAGTAGAAGAGATGATGAATGTTGAAGAAGAATTTGGGAATCCAAAAGATTTGTTAACAGAACCAAATAGATGGGAAATTCTGGTAGATGGATCATCCAACAGTGAGGGGAATGGAGTAGGAGTTGTGTTCATTTTACCAGAAGGAGAAAGAACAACATTTTCATTCATACTGGAGTTTGCATCTACGAATAATGAAACAGAGTACGAAGCTGTAGTGCATGCATTGAAGATCACAATAGAAAAGAAGCTTGAAAGTATAAGAATAAAAAGTGATTCTCAGTTGGTAATTTGTCAAATTAAAGGGGAATATACCACGAATGAGTTTTCTTTGAAGAAATACAAGAAACTTGTTGATGAATTATCTGTGAAGATACCAAAGCTAAAATGGAGGCATATCACAAGGAAATACAATCGACTCGCAGATGCTTTTGCATTCATTCCAAGTATGATGACAAACCCTAATGCAAGAAATATCAAAATCCAAACAATTCAACACCCATCAGTAAATAAAGAGGAAGAAGAAATTGAAGAAGCAATTACGATGGAAGTAGAAAGGGAACTACCAGACAACATCGCAAAAAACATCGCAGATTGGAGAAAGGAAATTCATGCATATCTTGCAACAGGAGAAGTACCCAGGAAAAGACTAGAAGCATATAAATTAAAGAGTCGTGCAACAAATTATGAACTACGAAAAGGGATTTTATACAGAAAATCTTTCAGTGGACCACCTCTAAGATGTTTAACTCGTGAAGAAGGAGAAAAAATATTGAAGATGTTACACGGAGGAGAATCTGGAAATCATAGTGGGGGAAGATCTCTGGCATACATGGCAAAAATACAAGGATATTACTGGCCTTATATGAACACAGACGCAAAATTGTTGGTAATACGATGTAAAGAATGCCAACGACATGGGAAAAGAACTCACGCACCAGGAGAAACATTAACATCTTCAACAAGCTGCTGGCCTTTTGGGAAATGGGGATTGGACATTGTTGGCCCATTCTTACCTGGATCAGGGCAGAGAATATTTTTAATAGTCGCAACAGATTATTTCACGAAGCTTGCAGAAGTAAAAGAAGTACAACATATTCGTGATAAGGATGTTTTTACATTCATATTCGAGAATATCATTTGTAGGTATGGAGTTCCAACACAATTAGTATTTGACAATGGGAAACAATTTGAAAGGCAGAATATAAAGATGTTACTCAGTGATTTTAGGATAAAATGTGGGAAATCAACTCCATTATATCCACAAGCTAATGGACAGGCAGAAGAAAAAAATAAAACAATCGCATACACGATCAAAAAGAAATTAGAAGGACATCTCAAAGGGTGGTGTGAACAAGTACCTAGCGCAGTTTGGGCATACAATACAACTAGAAGAGAGGCAACTGGAATGTCTCCTTATTGCTTAACATATGGAGTAGAAGCTGTATTGCCAATAGAGGTTATAATTCCAACTACAAAGAAAGAAGATTGGGAAAGAAATTTAAGCGCAGGGGTGATATTAAGTGAATTGGATGATTTAGAAGAAAAAAGAGAAAAGATGTTGGGATATATGAAAGTTTATCAAGAAAGATTAGCTCGATAATATAACAAGAGAGTTATTGAACGTGAGTTCAAACCAGGGGATTTGGTTATGCGAGAAACACCTCCATACCAGAAAGAAAATGGAGGAAAATTAGCACCAAAATGGGATGGACCATATGTCATCAAAGAGGTTGTGGGAAGTGGAGCTTATCGGCTGATGGATCCAGAAGGGAGAGACATGGGTTTAAGACTTGGTCGACCCTGGAATAGATTGTATTTAAAAAGGTATTATCCATAAACCTCATGAAACATTTTGCGAATATGGTTTGATCGCATGAAGCTTAACAAAGTTACAAATTTTTAAAATTCTTATTGTGATTAGCTTTCATTAAAGAAAGACGCAAAAATTACTTGCGAATAAAAGACCGCAAACTGTGATTAGATTTCAAAAAAGAAAGAGTGCCGCATAAATTTTACACAGGCAAACCTTTGTGGCGTACACCTTAGTTCACGAAGTAACATTTCGTAAGAGGAAAAGTCCTAAAAGTACGTCATTTAAGGGGGTACCTACAAGCATGGCTCAGGGAAACCGGAACACCACCAAGGAACCTGAGTACATGGACATTACGGGGTACAACCCAAAAGCGGGGTACCTATCCGGGTTAGACACCTTGGATTCTCAATCTAATCTTGTGATGTACCAGGATATAGGTTGGGCAACTAAGGCATACTGTCTTTCTCAAGAAGTGTAGAAATCGATCAAGTCGCCGAGGTACATGGTTGAGTCAAGAGTGCCGGATGGGTTTGAAGCACATCTGCCATTCTTGTCTTGGCAAATGATGCTTGGCCCAAAGATACCCCATAGGGTGCAACCTAACATAAGCCCTTGGCCCAAAAGATGGTTGTTTGCAAAACCCTAACCTTGTATGGTCGATGTGCAAGGGGCAACCAAGGGGAAGATAATATATATACATATTAAGACGCAAATGTCACGAGGCTTTTAGTTCAATAACAAAAGGCTTGTCATATTTGTTAATATGAGATCAAATTAAAAAAAAAGAAAAAAAAAATATTATTACATGAAAGTTAAGATGATAACGTCCATGAAAGTGATTTCATCGTCATCGCAGACGATAATGTCACAAGGTTGTATATTCGCAAGAATGTTCAGACTTGTCATATTATCGCAAAAATATCATCACAAAAAGAGGTGGCAAAATAAGACCTTTACTTAGGAAGGCATGATAAGACCACAACAATTAATGAAATCAATTCCATCAATATTATTGGAAAATTTTTACGAGAATATATATAAAGAGTTCATAATCATAGAAGCAATTTTGTTCGCAATCAATTAATATTTTGAATATTCATTAAATTTTAAAGATTCAATACTTCTTATACTTTATAAATATTCAATACTTCTTATATTTCTTCAAACATTAAATGTTTCTTCATGAATTGAAATTTTTATACTTCTTCAAACATTGAATGTTTCTTCATAGAGTGAATATTTTTTATACTTCTTCAAGGGTGTTTCATACTTCGTATTCTTCTTTAAGGATGTTTCATACTTCTTCTGCTTCTTTAAGAATATTTCATACTTCTTATACTTTTTCAAGGATATTTCGTAATTCTTCACGGAGATTTCATACTTCTTATACTTCAAAGGGGAAATTTATTATTTAATTCGCAACAAATTGAAACTTCACAACTTAGACTGAGGCAGATATTTTAATATCTACAACAATAATTGATCATCTGAAGTGCAATAATAAGGGGAAAGGAAATACTAAGTTAAGTCTTCAAGACATAGTATTTCTCTTCATATGAACAAGTCATGCAGATTTAGAGAAAGATCAAAGTAGTATCGCAAAATACAAAGTATGCTTCTTAAGGAAAACAAGCAGTAAGCAGGATCGTTCATAGAAAAGATAATCAATAGTAACCAAGAGAAAGAATTCAAAATAAAGGAAAACAAAGTTGATAAAAAGAAGAATAACAGTAGAATAATCCATCATGTTTAAAGCTCCTCATCAACGTTTTGTATTGGATCTTTAGGAGGGGTAGGACCATCAACAGGAACATCTCCTTGAGGGATAGATTCTTTTTCCAAATCAAGTCCTTCATCGTCACTCTCGTAATCAAAATCACTATCAGGATCACGAGAAACCTCATCATTAGATATTTTAAGAGGTGTAATTCTCACGGGAGGCAAGGACCTTGATAAGAGAATGTTATTCACAAAGACTTAAGCCTTCAGATGACTTTCACGAAGTATAGACTTCTGATGGTTGGTATCTTCGATATCTTTGGCGTAAGCAAGATAGTTGAATCTTCGAGTGGCACGATCACGAGAGTTGATTAAACGAGTAAAAAGCATAGTGTTTTTCTTGTGAAGCTCAGAACAGGAGGCTTCTAGTCCAACTTTATCCCTGCGGAGGTTGTTCCCAGATTCTGCGAGTGAAACAAAATTTAAAGAATCAGTTTTGCGAGTATAACAAAATTGAAAGGTATACCAAAGGCAGCCAAATTTTAATGACTACCTTCTCTTTGTGAAGAAATAAATTGAGCTAAATATAGACAACAACTCTTCATCTGATCCATCGCATTGTCAAAACCATCGCCAATTAATCCTTTAAGTCTAGATTGAAGCTTTTGATCTTTGGAAAGAAGAAAATTTTTATCCTTCGCAAGTTTGGCATTAAGATTTTCTAGTTGAGAGTAATCTTCTTTAAGTTTATTCTTCTTAGTGCTTAATATCATATTCTTATTAAGAAGGGATTTCTTCTCGGCATCAAATGAACTTCTTTCGGCATATGAAGACCTTTTCAATTCCTCAAGTTCACCTTTTAACAAATAAAGGAGATTTTCTTGATCGCAACATTTACTCTGAAGAATATTTAATTGTTGCGAAGAAGCGTTCATTGTATTCAAATACAAACATCGTTCTTTTGATAAGGTTTCATTCTCTTCTACTAGGGATTCTATCCTTAAACCATATTTAATTAAAGAAGAATTGAGCTGAGATATTTCATCATTCAAAAATTTCTGATCATAAATTAATTGAGTATTCTCTTGGAAAAGGGCATCAAAATTATCAAGAGCACATGAATGAAGATTAGATAGGTGGAAGAATTGGTTCAAAAGACTTACATGTTTGGCTTGAGATTCTTGTGCGTCTGATTCATGATGAAGTACCAATATTCTACATTTCTGGATAGATTCTATAAAGGGGAATGGGTTTAAATGGGTGTTTCAAGCATGTGAGGAATATAAATAAACAAGAGAAAAAAAAATATAGAGATAATAGTAATACCTTTTAATGCATCATTCCTCTTGCAAAGGATCGCACAATCTAGAGAATCATTCTGAAGCTGATGATTCACTTTACGAAGATTCTCACATTCCTCTTTCAAAGATTCCTGAGATTGGCGAAGCAATTCAACTTCTTTTTCCAAAGATTGGCGTGAAATATAAATATCAGGATTGATAAAATTATTGAGCACCTCACAAAATTCAGATTGCGAACGAACGTTTGAAGACATCGCAGTACTACTTAAGACCTCATATAAAATTTGGAAAGTTGAATAAATTCTGTCTCGAGCTTCTTGAGAATGAGGAGAAGAATTTGAAGGAATTAGAGCAAGTTGTAAATTGCTTGGAGCAACAGCAATCAAGGGATTAGGGGTAAAAATAGGTTTTTTGGGAGACGAAGTTGAGAAAGTATCTTGCGAAGGTTGATCTCGAAGAAGTGTTGATAAATTGACATTGGTGGGAGATTGAAAACTGGGTAATGGAGTAGAGGCAAGAGTTTGCGAAGAAATATTTTCACGAGGGGGAGAGGGAAATTCTTCATCAACCTCAGGAAGGAAATCATCGATTGAAATTAATGGTGTAGGTTTGGTCACTCGAGATCTCTTAATGGGGTTTGATTTTTCACCAACCTACGAATCAAAAGATGGATTAAAAACTGAGGCAACAATATATTGGTTAAAAGGGAAAACAGAGTATTTTAACTACCTTTTGATTCTCGGATTTTCTTCTTCGGAGATTAGGACTTGAATTTTTGGTTGAAGGTTTCACCTGAGAAATAATTTTGCTGAAACAAATCAAAATCAAATAATAAATTAGATATAAGTCAAAGAGGTAAACAAGTGAAAGACGTGAGAGATAGAAGAAAATTACCTTGGAGAACTCATGATGAGGTAAAACAAGAAGATAAAATGATAACCGAAAGTGTAATAAGAAGATGAAGTTATAGAAGTGAAAAGAGAAAGTGAGAGAAAGATAAGGAAGGGAATAAAAGGAGTTTATATATAAGGAAATAGTTAGAAAAGAACGGTTACAAAAGACATGTCCAAAATAAAAAGAATAAGTAACGGTTATATTCTCACGATCATTACTTCTTCGCGGAAATGACATGAGAAGAGGCAAGATGTAGGTACCAAAAATCGCAAGATATTGGGTTGCGAATATAACAACGACTATAAGAGGAAAGTGTCACAAAATAAAACGATGGTATAAGAAACATGGGAGAAGAATGAAAAGTTTTCGAGTATAAAATAAGCTTGCGATCATAAGTTATGGTGCCTCGCAGGTTATTACAGTTGTAAAGATTTCACTATAAATAGTAGTTCAAATGTTAAATTGAGGAGGTTCTTTTGGTGAGTGTGAGAAAATATTTTGGGAAAGAGAATAGAGAAAGTTGTAACTATTCTAGTTCCATTTAGATATTCCAATTTTAATAAGAAAGTTATTATTCATCATCATGAACTCAAGTTTTACCAATTCTACTGAGGGTGTAGTTGTAGGATTAATAAAAGAACTAAAATTGTTTATAATCTTCATCAAATGGAACTTCTTAACTTTAAAGAACTTGAGAATAATCTTTCTCATCAATCACTCAAAGTATCCAATCTTGATATTGTTAACAAACAACTCTTAGGTATGATAACCTTCTTATTTTCCTTCATAATTTTATGTTTCAATTCATTTATGGTTATCTCACTAATGAGGCTTTAATCATTCGCTCTTTTCCTGAACCAATAGACAATGATACTCTTCTAGAACTTCTTAATAATTCTTTAAATAACCCTTCTAATATTAATTCCCTTTCCATGGATGAACTCAGATCTAAGTTTCGCCTCTTAGAAATTGACTACAGATCTTGTTTAGATATAACTCACGGACTCAAACAACTTTATCATAATTCCAAAGTTGAGATTAAAACTTTAAAGGCCAAAAACAAAGATCTCTCAAAAGACAAAGACCGTATATCTAGACAAGGAGCTGAAACCTTAGCAAATTTCCATAAGACCATTCTTGAAGTTCAAATTGAAAGGGATGGGCTTATCCGCGAGAAGGAAGGTTTTATTGAAAGAGAAAACCAAATTCGTTCCCGTCTTTTTATAAATAATGATGTGGAGTTTGCTTGGGATGCGAAAGTTCTTGACAATGGCAGAACTAATTTAGGTGTAGATGTCAGTCTTCATGTTGAACAAGCGGCTTTAATTAAAGACATGATTTCTAAAAGAGAAGATTATCACTCTTATGATTTCACTAATTTATTTTCTGATTGAATCAACCTTATATATATTAACTTTGTTATCATTTGCTCGCAGCATCTGAAAAGAACTATCGTAAAAGATTTGATGAGCTAGAAGAAGAGAAAAGCAAACTCGCTAAAAATCTATCTTCTCGTGATGAAAAGTATTCTAGATTGAAGGAAAAATTGAAAATTAATGCTTCGAATTTTAGTAACGCCCTTATCCGAGTTCGTAATAGCGCTATTAAACTAGTCTGTGATGATCATGGTATTCTTCATTCTACATATCCCTATCTCGCAAAGGAAATTCCAACTGATTCCCAAAATCTAGTTATCTCTGATAGTGAAGATGAGGAATCTAGCGAAGATGAAGATGACAATAATAATGGTAATGAAGAAAAATCTGGCGAAGAAGAGAAGTTTGATGAAGATGAAGGTAATGATGATAACGATGAAGGAGAGAAATCTGGTAATGAGGAGAAATATGAAGAAGAATAGAAATCTGATGAAGGTGGTGATGGATCTACTTAGTTCTGTTTCTTCTCTTTATCTTCCTTGTAAATTTTGTACACTTATTTTATGCTTCTCGTAATATTGTTGCAAGTTTCTCCAACTTGATGTGTAAATTTCTTTTGCTTTTATCCGTACGAATTAGAAAATAATTCTTTTTCTGCAACATAATCAATCAACATAATTATTATCCTTTAATTATCTGTATAAATGTATCATCTATACAATTTTATCATATGATGGATGAATAATAATTTCATCATTCTATGCATTCCCATACTTTCCTCTATTATTCATCTACAATATGAAAAAATTGAATAGAGATTAGATATTAGTTGTAAATCAAATTAAATTTGCCTCAATATCGGCGATGTTATCGCTAGTAATAATTGCATAACTTTATGATCTATGCGTAAAATCGCAAATCTCATAAATTCTGCGAGCATTATCACAATAATCTTATGGTCTTATCATGCCTTCCTAATTAAAGGTCTTATTTTTCCACATTTTTTCTTTCTGTGACAAAATCGCAGGACGTCTTTACATTTGCATGTATTGACCCATTGATCTTGTCTTATCAATATTTTTTCAACATCTCTGCGACAATATGATAAGTATAAACTCTCTTGAAAGAATTAAACCTTATGACATTGCCGTCTTGCGATGAAATCGCAGGACGTCTTTACACTTTCATGTAAAAACCCATTGATCTCATCTTAACTTTTTTTTTGTCTTGTTGCCTATGTATAATTTTCGTCACGTGACAATATGACAGGCCTAAATGTTCTTGCAATCATAAAGCCCCATGACATTGTCGTCTTTAGACACTTATCATCTCCCTAACACCCTTATCTTCCCCCTGGTTGCCCCTTCAAGGAGGGCACATCGGCCATACAAGACTAGCTCCTCCCATCCGTATTTACCAACAACCAGATGTTTTCGCAGCCTTTTGTCCTTTATTCCTATATGGCTTATAGTTACAAGACTGCACCCAAAGTAGGGTTTTCTTCAGGCCAAGTGCATCATAGCCAAGACTTACCAAGAATGGCCAGGGTAGTTTCATACGCCCCGGGCACCCTTGGCTCAACCGTGTACCTCGGCGCCTTGGTCATACTTTTCACTTCTTAGAAGAGATTCTCAGTGGTCCAACCAGGGTATAACCTTATATATTTGGAAATCCAAGATCTCTCTCTTGGATAGGTTTTCTTTAACCCCAACATCTGCATGACTCAGGTTCCAGCAGCGGTATAACCTTATCCCTGAGTCATGTAAAGAGTTACCTCCTTATATGACGCACTTTTAGGTCTTATATTTGCCTCTTGTGAAATTGTATCCGCGAACTAAGGTGCACGCCATAAAGGTTCGTCATATTCTATTAATCTCTGCGAAATTTTCGTCCCATTCTATTAATCTCTGCGTAAAATTATTCGCGCTTCTCGCGAGTATTGTAACTCTGATAAAATTTCATTTATTTGATCTTCTTGTAAAATTTTGCAATTCTTTCAAACAGAGTACTCTTTTTAATTGCAGTTTCTTCAAACAAATTCTGCGTAAGCTTCTTTAAATTTCATCATTTTATTACTATTTTCTGGTTCTGCTTTTATGTTATGTTTTGTTGTTTTTTATTTATCTGCGAGACGCTCGCCATCAACTTCCTCTCGCTTCTATATTGTATCAATCATCAATCTTTCACATCTCTATCGTTGCTTGATGTTGTACTTCCAATTGCTATTCTTCTAAGCTCTTTCCTCGCAAGATTTTATATTAATCTCATAACATTTCTTGCTTTCTCCCCAATCTCCCTTAATAACTCCAACACCATTAGGATGAGGAAATTTAATACACTGGTGGAAAGTAGATGCTACACCTAATATCCCATGTAGCCAAGGTCGACCAATCAGGGCATTATAAGGTGATTCAATATCCACAACACATAACAAGATCTTTGAAGATATTCCCTTTAATGGAATCCGCATTGTAATTTCCCCTTTTGGTTTGTTAGTTGTTCCATTAAAGCCATATATTTTATATGTTGATGGTATTAGATCTTCGTCTCTTCCACCCATGGTTTTGTAGGTATGATAGAATAAGATGTCGACTGAGATTCCCGTGTCTATTAGAACTCTATTGATAGCCCAAGAATCTTCATTTTCATCATCATTTTCTTCATCCTCTTCTTCTACTTGCTTTGGATTTATCTCTAACTTTACCACCAATGGGTTATCATGTTGCTCTCCAGGCTCTGGTACTTCTTGTGCAGTGAAAGATATAGTTTGATTTTTTCATTCTTCTAATGGCGAGGCTCTCGCAATATTCATTATCTCTCTTCCATCTGTGTCTCTCACGAAGACTCTGCTCAGAATATTATCATGGAAATCCTCAATAGTTATGTGTGAATGTACAATGGAATTACAAAAAAAATTCGTTTCTTTAGCCCCAACTTCTATTATGAATGTTTCTGCTCCTTTTACAGTATTTACCCTACGAATTTCTGGTGCTGGAGGCAATCGCTGAGATTGTGGATGTCCTACTAAAAAGTGGTTTAGCTTTCCTTGATCAATCATCCTTAAAATTATTCTTTTTACATTCCTGCAATCATTTACTGTGTGACCATGAAAGTGATGGTAAGGACAAAATTCTTGACTCCGATTATTTGGATGTGGCTCTTTTCCCATATTCCATGGGGATGGTATATTTTCCATCAAAATGATAGCTTCCCAAAAATTTTCTATACTAGCATTTAGGAGAGGCATCTTAATTTCTTCCCATACTATCTTCTGATTACCTTTCCCTCTAAAGTTATTTTGCCTTTGTCCACCATAGGTTTCTTGCGGATGATCAATCCTTTGGATTTTGTTATTTCCTCCGCAATTGTAATAATTTTTCTCCCTTTCATACTCTTCTTGATCTCGACTTCCCATCGCTACTAACTTCTGCTGATTATCAATCACCACTTTTGCTTGTTGTTCCTGCGAGGTGCTCTCCACATTGTTAATCATTTTAGGAAGTAAACTTCCATTTGCCCTACTGAGTTGGTGTTTGCGATTGGATATGATTCCATTTCATTTTGTTTCTCCTCCAAAGCAATGTATTCTTCTTGTAGTTCTCGCAGCTCAGTCATTGTGATAGTATTTTTGATTCTGAAAATTTGTATGTACAGCAGATTAGTTGCGAACGTTGCATTAATGAAAGACAAAATGAGATATCTTTCATCCACTCTTCCAGCCATCTCACTGCACATTGTCTTCCATCTTATGGTTAAGTGCTTCAAACTCTCGCCAATCCTCTGTTTTAATCCAAATACATCTTCAATACCTGGTCGCGATGAATTGTTGCTTATATATGCTCCCAAAAATGTATCTTGTAAATGATCAAAAGAACTTATAGTATTTTTTGGCAATCCCTCAAACCATTTTAGTGCCTCACCAGTTAAGATAGATGCAAAATACTTGCATAATACAACATCATGATTCTCCCATTGCAGCATACACATGACATAAGCCTTAACATGCTGAACAACACAAGTAGTTCCATCAAAGATACTAGTTAATATCGGTAAGTTTCATTTAGGAGGTATTCCTATTAGTTGTACTTCCTGAGCAAAATGGGTTCTCGCAGCTTCTTCAATTGCTTCATCAAGTTGCCTTATGCCTCCTTCTCTTCTATTATTTATCATTCCTCGCATTTCTGCTAATTCTCTCAATATTTGCTCATTCTCAGCTGAATTTTGCTCCATTGGTCTTTTTAACGCAGTTTCGGTTTTTTAACGTTCTTGTATTTCTTGTCTTCTTTCTTGTCTTGCGAGATTTTGTGCATCTTATTCTTCATCTTCATCATGTATTTCTCTGCGATTTTCTCTTTCACCTCCTTCTTGAAATCGCAGCTGATTATGCTGTCTATTTTCTTCTCTGCGAATTTCTTCATTTCTTATCATTTCTCTTCGCTGTCTTTCTATTCTCCTCTGTATTCTATCATACTCTTCCTGAATATTATCATTATAGCGATTTTGTGTACGTCTTCTTTCTCGATTTTCATGGTTATTATGTCGTACGGCCTCTTGAAACTCTTGTTCTTCTACTTCTTCCCTTAATCTTTCTCTCTCACAAGCTAAGCGTGCTTGTTTAGCATAATGTCTCTCAATTTCTTCCTCAATTATTCTTCGATTTCTATGAATCTCTCGCCCATGTAATATCCTCCTACCTTCTTCTGGATTTTCTTCATCATTTTGGTTGTTTCTTCCCTCTTGATTTCTATTGTTAAGTTTATTATCCAAAGTTTCGCCACGCGGATCATGGCGATTTTATATTACCTCTTCTTCTCTATGACGTTGCTCTTCATTTAAATTTTGCATTTCCTCTTGGATATTTCCTCTAGCATTTATTATTGGGGAATTTAGTCTTAATTATTCTCTTAATGATCTTGAATTTGATCTAACAGTACTTCTTGATCTTCTACTTTGTAATCTCAAATTCTCCATTCTCAACTCGTGATTTTGTCTTGTTAAATTTGCACGCTCTTCCGCCTCTAATCTTCTTTCCTCTTATATTCTTTGTCTTGTTTCATTTTCTCCTTCTCCATGAATTAATCCTTAAACCACTCCTTGATTTCTTTCTTCTCTTCTTCCGTCTCTTAATTTTTGATCTTCTACATCTTCCATCGAATCCGATCTCCAAGTATGCACACTCACTCTATCATAATCCACATTTCTATCTTGTATCGGTGTTTGTTGATTCGGTTGTGGAATTTGATTTTGTCCTTCAATCCTTGTTCTATTTCTTCTTGTTCTTATCCTTGAAGATTCTCCTAATTCATTTATTTCTCCACCTGAAAGTCTTTTACTCCTCCTTACAGTTGTTGGTGGTTCTGATGTATTTATTCTTCTTCTAGCCATTTCTTCAACTCTAACAATTTCTTCAAATCTTCAAGTTGTAATTAGAGATTTCTTAGCTTGATCCTCCCTGTTTCTAGCGCCAAAATGTAGTTGCAGGAAATCCTACACTACACCCTTGTTAAGAATTTATAATAACCAACCCAAATTTGAAGATTAAAAATGACACTTTATTATTTGATTTTCAGAAATGTTTACATGAATGGAAGAAATCAAGATTACGACTATTCTCTTGAAGTTTTTCTCTCCTCAAGACTCTTTCAACTCTCAAAAATACATCATCCTTTTCTGGACATATTGGGACTCTATTTATAGGGTAGTTACATAATGGATGACAGCTAAGTTTTCCTGTTATTTCGGATTTGTTCTGTGATTGTACCGCGATAGTTATAATGTTCATTCTTGCAAGCTTTGTAACCGTCGCGAGACAAACATGCTTTTCTTATGTTTTCTTCAATCATCAGCTATTACGTCACTCTTTTGACTGCTTTTGTGACACTCGCAAAGTGTTGTTAAAAAGCTTACGGTGATGCTCGCTGAGAAGTGTTGTTAATCTTGCAGAGAAGTGTTGTAGCGATATTCTGGTCCTACAGAAGATATGGTTGATATGATAATGAACTGCTTGAACTATGAATATTGGAATCGGCTGATATTGTCTTACCATCCAACATTACTCTCTTTATGGAAGGCGGGTTCACAGATTGAAAATGCATTAGACACGAGAAGAATGACAAGGTTGACCAACCCAGAGGACTCAAATGGGAATAATTGCGGAAGGGCCACAATTACAGATGAAAATCAAGCGAATATTGTGACAGTTGCATCACCTACAGGACCATACCAGGGGCAGATCCAGAACTGGAATCAGGGCAGATATGAACGTCCACAAAGGAATTATGGGGAGAGAAAGCAGTTGAATACAAACCCATTGCAATATCATCAAAGGGAACCCATGGTCAATTTTGTCTTGGCGGAAAATGAAACCAATTTAGCCGACTCAATCTACAAGAAAGAAACTGCGATGAATCGGCCCGTCCACATCAGTGAACTCTTAACGGATCAGGTAAAAACTGTGAACTCATTTAATTCAACAACTAATCGTCCTGTTATTTTGTCTGAATTAATGACAGATTATTATGGAGTTGAGCAACCGAGGAACATGATAAATTCCAACCGATTCCCAGCAGAGCCTGTGCATATATTTGACCTTCTACCAAAGCAAATTGCACCTATTAGGCCTGTGCATATTTCAGATCTCTTGTATCATCCTGTTCAACCACTCGCGAGTCCAGTCTACCTCTCAGATATCTTACCTACTAAACCAGTACATGCAACAAATCAATCTTCATATACAAGGTGGAATCCGTTTAGAACTGAGGGTGGTGAAGAAGTTCAAAATGTAGCAAGAAGCAGACCTATTTACAAGCCACCTCATCTCAGGATAAAAATGTAATTATGCCTCCTACACAACTATCACCCAAGTTTAAATCTGTAAGAGAAAAGGATGAACAAAAAGTGGTAAGAACAATAGAGGCTGAGTCAGGTAAGTCTCTAACTCATTCTGTTGAATCAATCAAACCAATTAAGGGTCTTGAATCACCTGAATTTGTAAATAAGTCTTCTTTTATTTCTAATTTTCAAAATATTTCAAAAAATCCAAAAAAAAATTAAAATTTTAAAAATAAAAAAAAAAATTGTTTGTAGGAAAAATGTTTTGAAGGACAATATACTCGGCATAAATAAAGGCAGTGAGAATACTGGCAAACTGTGGGGACTGTGGAACCACCAAAAAGAAAAACCTGAACTGGCTAAAGAAGTAAAGTTTGTCAATCATAACAAGGAAAATCAACATTTAAGGGCACCTCAGAGAAAGAAGATGAATGTGACCAAAATGTGGATATAATGCAGGAATGTGCCAAAACAGAAGACAGTGAATTTAGTTGAAGAGAAACCATTGCAGTTAAGACCAGAATGGATGTTGAAGACCCATGTCAAGAAGGAAGAAATATCCAAAACACGTGAAGATGAGGTTTTTCCACCAAATAAAGGCAAGACGACAAATCCACTACTTGAGGAAATGATATCTTACAAGGACGTGTTATTAATCTTGAAGAATGATGGAGCAGCTGATCAAAGGCAAAGAATGATTTTCCCTGCATAAAGTTTAAAAAAGCAATTAATCAAATGGAAGTGAATAATTTTCCCAACAGAAGGTTTAAGAAAGAAAATAATCAGAAGACAATGAATAATAATTGGAGCATAAGGTTCGAAGAAACAATTAATCAGAAGATAATGAATAATTTTCCCAGCACAAAGTTCAAGAAAGATATTAATCAGAATATAATAAAAGATTTTCCCAGCAAAAGGTTCAAGAAGGAAATTAATCAGAAGGCAATGAGTGATTTTCCCAGCATAAAGTTTAACAAAACAACTAATCAGAAGACAATGGATGATTTTCCCAGTATAAGGTCCAAGAATGCAGTTAATCAGAAGGTAATGAATGATTTTTCAGAGATAGAGTTAAAGAAGATGAAGCAAGCAAAATTTCGAGAAGATTCAAGAATCATACAGAATAAAAAAATTGTTCAACAATTTGATCGGGGCAGCCAACATGATCCAGGCCCAGTAAGTGTTACTCGACCCAAGAAATACCATACATAGGTAAGTGCTCAAATCTATCTAAGGGCGGCGAATGCTCATAAAATTTATGGAGATTTTTTTTAGAAGTCCAATATCTCTCTCATAGTGTCATAGTCTAGTGGCAGATTCGTCATCATGTTTGGCCCTTTAGTCAGTCAGTCCCGAAAAAAAAAAAAAATATCAAGAATTATTATTTTCAGTGGCAAAAAAAAAAGGGCAAAGTCGTTATTATATAAGGCCCTTCGTCAAAAAAGAAAAAAAAATCAAGAATTATTATTTTCAGTCTTATAGTGTCAAAACAAAGGGGGGGAAAATCGTCATTATATTAGACCCTCACACACAAAAAAAAAAACCTAGGGGCACCAACATCATCATACTGGGCCCATGTTATTAGAGCATTTCAGTCTTCTATTACAGTGCTCGGTATTTTTCAAGTAAATAATTTAGAGAGAGATATGTTAGTCCATTTCTATGTCATCATTAGTCATGTAAGTCATCTCCTAAAGTTCTATGGGCAACGGACGTCCAAACGGATAGATCTAGAAAAAAATGAAAAAAAAAATGAAAAATGAAAAGAAAATAAAAAAATGGTTAGTAAACAGCCACTTGGGAAAATTGAGTAGCACTAAAAAGAGATAGAAGAGAAAGAAATGTCGCATGGAGAAAGTTAAAGATTTGAAGCATCGAACGTCATTCCTGGAAAGCAGCAAAAATCCTGAATCGTTTTACAGTTTGAAGCCAATTGATGAAGTTAATTATAGCTAGGAGGATTGACAGATTTAAAAATTTGGATATGGACGATAATATTTTTGGTGGCATCTATCAGACACGTGGCAGGTCGGGATTCCTAAACCTTTGTATATATTGAGTATTTTGTTTTTCACCTTTTGTTTTTTGAAAATTATTTTCTAGAATTTGTTTCCTTAACAAAAAAATTAAAAATTAAAAAATTAATATTAGGAACATGTGCTACTAATAGCTCTTTTGCAAGGTCGTTAATTACAGGGTTTTTCGACTTTGGACGCAAAACTCGAAGGGAAAGTGAGGCTTATTTTCTACATAAGGATTGTGGCAATCAAGAATGCTCGAGGCTCGAGGCAAATTGTTTATTTAAAGCTCCATATGGATCGTAGAAAGGACAAGAGATGATGAAGATATTTGAGCAAAGTCTTAAAGATTGAAGAGCCGCTACTCAGATGATGCAATCGATGTGATAAAGTAGCATGTTGTTAGAAGAATTAATGTAATAAAGTGTAACCTGTTTTCGCATTAGTTGGTATAGCACAAGTACCGCTTCGTCACGATCTCTGTCATGAGGATGTGTACTGGTGCAAAATTAAAATACTTAGAAATAATTCGAGTGAACTTTCTAGTGTCATCCCGGATAATTATAAGTGAGGAATCCAACGAAGTAATTGTGCAAAATAGGTGTGTATGTCTTTGGCATTCAGTTTCATGTAAACCTCTGCCAAAGAGGGACAACTGTAGACACCCCAATTTTGCATTGTCACGAAAGTATGCCGCGAGATTGTATCCGAAATGGTCTAGATGTCAAAGTCTAAATGAGTGAAAATTGGAACTGTGACTAGCCCCAAAATGTGAGATAGGCTTATAATCCATTAGTTAAACGAGCACCAAGTGGACTGCCTAACTTCCCATGTTTAGCAAGCACCATTTTGGTCTTAGTAGTCCGAGTACTTAGCTCCTTAAAATCCAAAAGTCCACTAGCACTTTCCCTCTAAATTTCGTCCACCCAAGAGTAAAATGTCGACATGCTTTAGATATAAGGTTCCTTTGTTCCCAAGTCTTTCCTTCCAACTAAGATCCTAGGTTTAAAGGAAATTTTTGCATTTTTGGTATTAATATCCAATGAATTTATAAAAATGGGAATAATATTTTTGAAAATGAGTAATAATATTTAGGTTTTAGAGTGCAACCGTTTGATCTTAGGCATTGAATCCTAGGGCCTTGGTTAATGGAGAAATAATATAAATAGAGAGCTAATTTTGGAGGGAGGAAAAAATACTTAGAAATATAGGAGG
Organism: Papaver bracteatum; assembly: GCA_023529315.1. Lineage (NCBI taxonomy): Eukaryota > Viridiplantae > Streptophyta > Magnoliopsida > Ranunculales > Papaveraceae > Papaver > Papaver bracteatum. Next base: position 17,593 of record JAJJWX010000047.1, on the reverse strand, counting down.
AAAATTATAGATTAGAAGTCAGTAGAAGTAAATTTAGGAGAAAACAAATTTATTAAAGAGTCTTGGATACGGTTTTGCGGGAGTTGCATCATAGTTGGCTTTCTCAATTAATCTAAGTAACATCACGATCGTATGCTAGCGAAAACAGGTGATAATTGAACATAATTTATTTATAAATATTTTGCAATCTAAACCCTAGTATCCCAATTATAAAGTAGAGGCCAATTTTCGGATTGGACGGGCTAGGTACCTCACACCTTCCTAACTCGTATCTTGATTCCCGGACCTTTTCTCTGTTTGGACCAGTGTTTCTTTTGGGTCCCAACTCCCTAAGTTGGGTGGCGGCTTCGATAATAATAATTTCCCTTAATAATAATTTTCCACGTGATTTCCATTTCGGATATTTAGAGATCCTAACCGATTTCGACGGTATCTACAATTGGAGAAGGGTCATTTTATAGCAAAGAATGACCCAACCAAAAACTATTTGAAAAAGAGGTTGTCTAACAACCACACCCAATATGTCGATTAGTAGTCTGTATGGACCAACTCCAATATACTTTCAATAGAATCAACTAGACTCAATCTTAATAAAGTATATCAAAGAGTTCTAATATCTCTATTTCACAATGTAATCAACAAATCGAATAGATAAAAATCGGTGAGCCTGATTATTATGTGGAATAACTTGAACGGTACCAAAGACCAATGTTCAAGTGTCAATCAATTTAAATCAACAACCAAAGGTCGGATATTCTAATTGATTGATATTAACGCACAACCATGCTTGAGATAGTTTTGATCACTAACATTGACAAACATGCTTGAGATAGCAACGCATGCGAGTTCGACCGAGCAGTGCTCTAACAATCTCCCCCTTTGTCAATTTTAGTGGAAAAAATATTAATACATATGGAATAAAAAATATATATAAATAAACTTTGTAGCTCCTATTCCACATGTCGTCTAACCTTCAACAATACTCGAAATCTTCGTCACTTCCAAGTAATCTAATGATCCCAAAGGTTGTAAGTTCGGAATCATCGTTGTTGAAAATCAGTAGCTATAACAATGAGAAAATCATTGGTGCTCAATCATTGTTATACAAGGTCATAGTATCATTACACAGCGCTAAAGTCCGTTGGTTCTCAATCATTGTTATACAGTGTCATAGTATCATTACACAACGTCAAAGTCCAATTGCATCACAACTTCAACAACAATACTATGGTGATACTTCACCCCCCCCTTTGTCAATACTCCGTCTCACATGGAAACCACTCCGCCTTACATAATAATCCGAAAACCATATGTATTTGTAGTTTGAACTACATATTAATTCCCCTTCTTTTTGTCAATAAAATTGGCAAAGGTACAAAAACGGGATTCTAATGAAATTTCCGTAAGAGACATTTCATGACCAAATGTAAATGTATATCATCTTGTTTAGATGCAATCATAAATCCGAAGCTAAATGCATTCATCAAAAAAGTTCATAAAGATACAAGATAACCCCTCTAATATTCCACAGCCGCACTCCCCACAATAATTTGGCAATTAAGCACAAGTTCAAAAGAACTCTCCCCCATAATATGTCATTCCCAAGGGAACAACAAGAGCGACCTTAATTTCAAAAGAAAATAAGGATTTCTTTAGACTCAACAAATTACATACAAGTATTAATTCGGAATCAAAAATATTCAATCATACTAACCTAGGAAAACCAAGATTAATATGACTAAATATGCTCGACCCAAGTAATCTTATGGAGACTTAAATCAATTAGATTAATCACAAGAGGACTCGGAAATAATCCAATTATATTACTCAATCAAACTAATTACAAGGGTAATCAATTTAATTGGTCGCGCTCGACATAAGAACTTCTATGGAACCTCTATGCTCCAAGAACTTCTATGGAGCAATGACTACGTTAATTAGACTATGGTAATCAAACTAATTGCTCCATAGAAGTTCTTATGTCGAGTGCGACCAATTAAATTGATTACCCTTGTAATTAGTTTGATTGAGTAATATAATTAGATTATTTGCGAGTCCTCTTGTGATTAATCTAATTGATTTAAGTCTCCATAAGATTACATGTGTCGAGCATATTTAGTCAAATTAATCTTGGTTTTCCTAGGTTAGTATGATTGAATATTTTTGATTCCGAATTCATACTTGTATGTAATTTGTTGAGTTTAAAGAAATCCTTCTTTTCTTTTGAAATTAAGGTCGCTCTTGTTGTTCCCTTGGGAATGACATATTATGGGGGAGAGTTCTTTTGAACTTGTGCTTAATTGCAAAATCTTTGTGGGGAGTGCGGCTGTGGAATATTAGAGGGGTTATCTTGTATCTTTATGAACTTTTTTGATGAATGCATTTAGCTTTGTCTTTATGATTGCATCTAAACAAGATGATATATATTTACCTTTGGTCATGAAATGTCTCTTACGGAAAATTCATTAGAATCCCGTTCTTGTACCTTTGCTAATTTTATTGACAAAAAGGGGGGGGAATTAATATGTAGTTCAAACTACAAATAGATATGGTTTTCGGATTATTATGTAAGGCGGGGTGGTTTCCATGTGAGACGGAGTATTGACTAAGGGGGGTGAAGTATCACCATGGTATTGTTGTTGAAGTTGTGATGCAATTGGACTTTGACGTTGTGTAATGATACTATGAAACTGTATAACAATGATTGAGAACCAACGGACTTTAGCGCTATGTAATGATACTATGACCTTGTATAACAATGATTGAGAACCAATGATTTTCTCATTGTTATAGCTACGGATTTTCAACAACGATGATGCTGAGCTTATAACCTTTGGGATCATTGGATTACTTGGAAGTGACGAAGATTTCGAGTATTGTTGAAGATTAGACGACATGTGGAATAGGAGCTACAAAGTTCATTTATATATTTTTTTTATTCCATATGTATTAATATTTTTGCCACTAAAATTGACAAAGGGGGAGATTTTTAGAGCACTGCTCGGTCGAACTCGCATGCGTTGCTATCTCAAGCATGTTTGTCAATGTTAGTGATCAAAACTATAACAATCAGGGGGATATTGTGTTTATGTTGTCGTTGTCTGCTACATCACTTCTAAAATCATCCTGCGATATTCGCAATATGTTGTTGGTGAAGACTTCGCAAATGTATCCTTGTTGCGATATTCTGATCCTACATCTTGCCTCTTCTCATTGATAGGTGTCTAAAATACCTAATTTTATATCTAGTATTTATGCTTTCTTTGTTATTATCCTCGTGAATTGCATTTCTTATGTTTAGTTTTGAGTTATTAGGTGCAATGGAGTCCTTGGGAGCAAAAGAATGAGAAAACGTCCATTGGGAGCAAGAAGGAAAAGATCATCATTACACATGGCTTGGAGTGTAATATGCAGAGTCACGCTAAGGCTGAGGGGCACCTCACTTTGGTAGCATGTATCCCATAATTGGTTTCAGTGGGGTGTAAACATCCGCTCCACTCATTCATACCATTATCAGGTCAAGAGAGAAATTATTTTCCCCATTTGTTCTTTGTCTAAAATTCTTTCTCCTCTCTGTGATCGCTACGATAAATCGTGTCTTGATGGAAGAGGAAATTGATGCTTCCATTAAATGAATGGATGGGTTGATTCTGGTGATGTTGTTGGTAAGGTGAAAATGTTCTTAAATCAGGAAGTAATGGAGGAGAGTATGAAGATGAAGTTAGGGTTTACTGAAGGTGGAGGAATTGATGACTTTTGATGAAGGTTAATGAAGAATTCATAAATTTGAGATGGGGTTTTGAGTTAATTCGAGTTTTGAGTTTTTGGTAAGGAAGAATCAGAAGAATCAGGGAATTCAGAGATGAACTAGGATTGAAGTTTATGGGTTTTGAAAGTGACGCTGAACTGGTGGTCTGAAGACGATTAACAGTGGAGTGTAAATGGATTCTGGTGTGCTGGTACTATGTTGGATTTGAGCAATTATGGAATGATGGAGCTAGTAGTGGCTCTGATAATAGAGATTGCAAATGGGGAAAAATATGGAACCAGTATGATATTGAGCTGGGAGTGAATTCGAGCTACAGTTGAGTCAGTGTTGATGGTGCAGATTCATTAGAAAAGGAAGATGTTGTAGGAACAAAAGATGGCTTATTGAGCTCATGGTATGAATTGCATATGTTGTTGCATCAGTGGAAGTATTGTGCATATGGGTTTGATGTTGATAGGAGAGGAAGCAGTTCTTAGTGAAGATGTGGTTCTGGTGGTCAGTGACAGATGGAAGAGCTGTGTTTGAATGGGTTTTATGAGATGGGCAGCTGGAGTCGAGACGAATGCAGTGAGATGTTGAAGTTGTGAATGGTTTAATGGTTTAGGCTTATTTCAAATGTCTAGGCCATAGAAATCTGGTGATGTTGGTTTGTACACTAGAATTGTGTTGTTGCCGTGGACTGAAACTGGTATATGAACTGGGTTGTTGCAAGTGATGGCTACATTGCAGGGAATGAATAGTAGCTGAGCTAATTTGTTGGTGGAATTGAACTTTCTAGCAGAGAAGAAAGAATAATTGGCATTGATGGTAGTTGTAATGGCAGGCTAGATACTATCACAAAACAAGGAGAGGAGTAAGAGATGGTTGGCTGTAAAGGTTATTGCCACTGAGTGGTTTAAGCTGGACATGAAGGGAATTTGGTTGCGCAACTGCAATGAGGAGCTTGCGAAGGAGGCAATGAACTGCAGAGCTTCTGGTGCTACAATGAAGTTCATGGAATGATGGAATTGGGTCTGGTGAAATTAGTGGGTGCAGGCAGCTATGGTGAAGGTTGTGCGCAGGCACGAAATGGAAGCAGATGGAGGTGTTCTGAGCTTGGGACATGTAATGTGTTTGCAGGTGTTGGCTCAGTTGGTTTATCTCTGTGTGCGTTGCAGTTGAGACAAAGATTAAGGAGTTTGCAAGATATCCATATGGCTGGGGAGAAGACTTGCAGAGTGATGACCATCTTGGTCGTGACTGAGCTACAGAAACACAGGGCCATCTTGGCCGTACTGCAACAACAATGGCTTAGACCAGTCAGCCGAGTTATCCAGCTGACTCGGTTCTGACTAGACCTAGCTGACTCAGTGATTCCTTCTTTGACCCCAGTCGACTAACGTTGACCGTTAAGTCAACAGTTATCTCTAACGGTGGACTGACGTAATATTCCGTCGAATATTCTCCCGACGACAGAATTTTCAGGTGGTCGGCGACGACAGTTTCCGGCGACCGGTTACCGGATTCCGGTCAATTTCCGGCCAAAAACCCAATTTTCCGGCGACGAAATTTGGGACATATTCTCTACACGGGTTTTTATTACTTGTGGGCTTGGTGGACTTCTATCTTTTGGACTTTGAAGACTAGACCTAATTGGAACAAGGAGAGCTATAAAAGATAAGTCTTTTCTCAAAACCGAAAACAATATATCATCTCTTCTTCTACTTTTGTTTCTAGGGTTTGTGAACATGATAGGGTTTCTTTTTCTTCTTGTTATGAACTCCATGAACATGAGCTAGAGTTTTGTTATTGGTTATGGAATAATTGGATTTCACATAATATGATTCTTTGATTCAATATATTAGTTTTGTCTCATATTTATCGTTCACGATCCTCTGAAAATAGGGTTGCATGATTGAATGTTAGTTTTGTCAAGTTGCAAATTGGTAGAACTCATAATCATATCTATTGCTAGTTTAGGGTTTATTATACGAAAAAGTGATATTCCTTGAATAAAAGTAGCATAATTGTGAAGATTGCTTGTAGTGATACATCCTAATAATCACAAGTGATTCGTGACCTTTGTTAAATTGAATTAGTGCGTTTTCCACGTTCAATTGCTTTGATTGGCCTGATTTCATAGAACTTAATGCATCTAGGGAATTAAACCTGATTAGTGCTTTTACACGTTAGGTTGTTCTTTTAGATAGAACTCATACTCGCATCTTTTAATGTGTTTGTTGATGACAAGAGGGAATTAGCGGGATATTCTTGCGATCAAGGTATTCTAGGACTTTTGATAAAAGTTGAGATTAAATATCAATTCTACTTATTGTTTTGAAATCATGTTAGTGAATGAAGATGAATCCTTAACCAATATCTTTTCTATTTGATTCGTTTGCTTATTTCTTTCTTTGCTTTTACTTTTATTATTTGCATAAAAATCAGAAAACCCCCGGTATTTTATATAGGAAACCGAGACAACGAGACAACCTAGACCTCTCTGTGGGATCGATCCTTTCTTGCCCTTGCTATATTTATATTTTGAGTAGTAAGAAAGTGTAATTATTTTTGACGCATACGAAAGCGATCAAATTTCGGCGCCGTTGCCGGGGAGGCAACGTTTGTCACTTGTTTTTGGTTTCTTATTTTTGTTTTTTTGTTTTGTTTTTAGTTTTTCTTATTTTCTGGTTTTTAACCTTGGTTTGGGAATCGTATTTCAGATACCAATTCTATGGAAGGAGCATATTGGAACAATGGATACGGCTTTCAACCTCCTCAACACTATGACAATTACCCACCATCTATGGAATGCAATCAAAACCAATTTATTGGCTATGATGCATATCCTAGAGAACCTTATGGTGATTTTCATACATACCAACAACAACCTTGTAGTGGGTATGTAAGTCAAGCACCTAGGTGGGATAATTCTACTTCTAATTGTCTTTATTCGAGTTGTATGCAGATTATGCATGGATTGCAAGATATGCAACAAAGGCTAGACCAACTTGACCGTAATAGAGAGAACGTCGCACAAACTAATTTCTGTAATATGCCTTCTTACCCGACTCCGGATCGTAGTTATGATCATTCACCCATTCAAATTGAAGAGTCATGGGAAAGAGAACATAATGTAGCTAATGGTGGTAAGCGTATGAACGTCAGGAAACTTGCGCAGAAATTATACAAGTTGGAAGACGATGGATACTCGGAAGAGATTGACGATGAAATTAGTAGGACCATTCATATGGAACTTAAACGACGTCGTGATAAATGTTGGGAAACCGATGACGATTCTGATTATGGTGAGTCTGAAGATGAAGACGATGATGATTGTGTTGAAAAGGACCAACCTTTGGAGATATTGGATGACATTAGTGTAGTTGACTCAACTCTTGATCTTTATAATGATCAAGCACCTATTCAAAAGGTACATGAGGATGATGAAACTAATGTTTTTCAGAATTTTGCAACATGGTTTGAGTCTAATGAAGAGGAGTATGTTGAGAATGTGACCGATATAATCAATATTATGGAAGACCCAATTGAACTTGTGAATGATTGTAATCATGATGTTTATGTCGAGACTCCGGTTAAGGCAGAAACGGACGAAGAATGGTTGCAAAGTTTGATAGAGGACCATGATATACAAGAGGTGAATAGTTCACTTGAATTTTTCAAGGATGAAGAGGATTCCGTGCTACAAGAGATTGTGCGAGGTTTGTCTAACCCTTTGCATATTGTTTCTTCTCCTTTACCTATTATTGGTTTAAATGTATGTGCTTCGAAAACATTGTTGAATGACTTTGTTTCTCGATTTCCTCCATTAGAAAAACTTGATTCTCATACTATGCAGGTTTTGGAACAAGAAACCGTGGAAGTCCCTGATTTCTATATTCTTTATACACTTCCAATTGTGGACAAGAATAAGTGTGGGGGAAGCTTTTATCGGTTAATAACTTCGTTTGTGTTTTATATTACTAATATTTGTGTGAAGCTATTATTTGCAAAACAGGTGCTATGGGTGGATCCCCAAATTTTCAGATTGCTAATATATGGGGAATGAATCTTTCAAAAAAGCTAAGTCGGGCCGTCGACTTTAACACAAGCGCTTAGTGGGAGGCAACCCACCGTTTTTGTATCTCTTATCCTTTTGCTTTTTATTTTATTTTTGTTTTGTTTTGTTTTTATTTTTTTTTATTTTTTTCATATCATATTTGCATCCCCATGTTTAATTTCATTAAGTCTATAATCTATCTTAGAAGAGAATTATGATGAATACCTTTTCGTCAGAAAATTTCAGACTGCACGTAGTTCAGTCCAGAGACCATAACTGTCAGACTGTTTATCAAAACACTGTGAAATTTTGACACTGAGTATAAAACACGTAGGTGAACAACTTTTGTGAAATGGAGTTTTTCCAAATTCCTTATCAATTTGCACAGTTTTTGCGTTGTATCTGCTATTACGTCAGAATTCAGAACTTTCGGTTTTACACATTGAGGACAATGTGAAGTTTAAGTGTGGGGGAGAATTTATATGTTTGTATAGTTTGTTTTATGCCTTTAAAAAAAAATCAGAAAAATAGAAAAACCAAGAAAAAATTTGTTCTTTTTGAACTCCGAAATCTTGAAAACTTGTGCCTTTAGGATGACACCATTAGTGGATGGAACCATTTTGAATGCAGGAGTTGAGGAACCGATTAACTAAAAGAGACGAACATAGCTCAGAAATCACAATTAACATGGTAGTTGTTACCATATCTCGGAATATCACCATATCGCATTCTATTTTTTATTTTTCCATATTTATCTATTGTTCTCTAAGTGTTTTGGTGGGTCACAAAACATCGACGTGTTATTGCTGCTAGGATGAAATAGAGTGATTGAGTTGCTAAAAAAAAAAAAAACAGAGACCGACCAATTATACCAAACGGAATAAAAGACACTTGGATAAAGCAGTATGTGTGTGTTCTCCCTGTCTCCGTCGCCTAAACAAGCGTGGAATGCAGGATCCAAGGGAATTATCGTGTAATCTGCTGACAAGAATCATGCGCTTGGATCCAGTTTGATCCAATCATGTTGTCTAAAAAAAAAAGGAAAAAAAAAGTGAAAAAGAAAAGAAAAAGTAAGGAAAGTTTTATATTGGTTGAATAAAGTCACTTCTGGTTCCCTTGTATATGCCAGTGAGTTGATGTAGAATTCAAACCAGTAGCTCAATCCAATAGGCATAGGTTCATCTTGGCAGTGACCTTCAGACATATATGGGAAACATCGATCACTTGTGAACATTCGCCAACATCTACATCTATATCCATCTTCTTAATCTTTTCATTGTGATTGTGGTTTGTTAGTTTCCGAGTATTGTGGCTTGTTCGACTATCTAATTAGAGTTTATTTACTAATATATGAATTGAATTTGCAAGGTACCTCCTCCTGTAGTCATTTTGGATTCGTTCATTGATTTGTCACAAATAGACGGAGTTTGAAATATAGGTTTTGTAGGCAAACCTCTTGTAAACCTTCACGAGACTATAACTCATCCACTAGGGACACCTAGGGGTTCAAAGGCTTGTTATTTATGCTAAAAGTGACCGTAGCCTCGACGAGACGGAGTTGTATGTATTTGTTTTAGTTTAGTTTTGTTTGATTTGCTCGAGGACTAGCAAAGTCTAAGTGTGGGGGAATTTGATAGGTGTCTAAAATACCTAATTTTATATCTAGTATTTATGCTTTCTTTGTTATTATCCTCGTGAATTGCATCTCTTATGTTTAGTTTTGAGTTATTAGGTGCAATGGAGTCCTTGGGAGCAAAAGAAGGAGAAAACGTCCATTGGGAGCAAGAAGGAAAATATCATCATTACACATGGATTGGCGTGTGATATGCAGAGTCACGCTAAGGATGAGGGGAACCTCACTTTGGTAGCATGTATCCCATAATTGGTTTCAGTGGGGTGTAACCATCCTCTCCACTCATTCAGACCATTATCAGGTCAAGAGAGAAATTATTTTCCCCATTTGTTCTTAGTCTAAAATTCTTTCTCCTCTCTGTGACTGCTGCTGATAAACTGTGCTGATAGAAGAGGAAATTGATGCTTCCATTAAATGAATGGATGGGTAGATTCTGGTGATGTTTTTGGTAAGGTGAAAATGTTCTTAAATCAGGAAGTAATGGAGGAGAGTATGAAGATGAAGTTAGGGTTTACTGAAGGTGGAGGAATTGATGACTTTTGATGAACGTTAACGAAGAATTCATAAATTTGAGATGGGGTTTTGAGTTAATTCGAGTTTTGAGTTGTTGGTAAGGAAGAATTAGAAGAATCTGGGAATTCAGAGATGAACTAGGATTGAAGTTTATGGGTTTTGAAAGTGACGTTGAACTGGTGGTCTGAAGACGATTAACAGTGGAGTGTAAATGGATTCTGGTGTGCTGGTACTATGTTGGATTTGAGCAATTATGGAATGATGGAGCTAGTAGTGTCTCCGATAATAGAGATTGCAAATGGGGAAGAAGATGGAACCAGTATGCTATTGAGCTAGGAGTGAATTCGAGCTACAGTTGAGTCAGTGTTGATGGTGCAGATTCATTAGAATCTCTTTGACCCTAGACCTAGCTGACTCAGTGATTCCTTCTTTGACCCCAGTCGACTAACGTTGACCGTTAAGTCAACAGTTATCTCTAACAGTGGACTGACGGAATATTCCGTTAAATATTCTCCCGACGACAGAATTTTCAGGTGGTCGGCGACGACAGTTTCCGGCGACCGGTTACCGGATTCCGGTAAATTTCCGGCCAGAAACCCAATTTTCCGGCGACGAATTTTGGGACATATTCTCTACACGGGTTTTTATTACTTGTGGGCTTGGTGGACTTCTATCTTTTGGACTTTGAAGACTAGACCTAATTGGAACAAGGAGAGCTATAAAAGAGAAGTCTTTTCTCAAAACCGAAAATAATATATCATCTCTTCTTCTACTTTTGTTTCTAGGGTTTGTGAACATGATAGGGTTTCTCTTTCTTCTTGTTATGAACTCCATGAACATGAGCTAGAGTTTTGTTATTGGTTATGGAATAATTGGATTTCACATAATATGATTCTTTGATTCAATATATTAGTTTTGTCTCATATTTATCGTTCACGATCCTCTGAAAATAGGGTTGCATGATTGAATGTTAGTTTTGTCAAGTTGCAAATTGGTAGAACTCATAATCATATCTATTGCTAGTTTAGGGTTTATTATACGAAAAAGTGATATTCCTTGAATACAAGTAGCATAATTATGAAGATTGCTTGTAGTGATACATCCTAATAATCACAAGTGATTCGTGACCTTTGTTAAATTGAATTAGTGCGTTTTCCACGTTCAATTGCTTTGATTGGCCTGATTTCATAGAACTTAATGCATCTAGGGAATTAAACCTGATTAGTGCTTTTACACGTTAGGTTGTTCTTTTAGATAGAACTCATACTCGCATCTTTTAATGTGTTTGTTGATGACAAGAGGGAATTAGCGGGATATTCTTGCGATCAAGGTATTCTAGGGCTTTTGATAAAAGTTGAGATTAAATATCAATTCTACTTATTGTTTTGAAAGCATGTTAGTGAATGAAGATGAATCCTTAACCAATATCTTTTCTATTTGATTCGTTTGCTTATTTCTTTCTTTGCTTTTACTTTTATTATTTGCATAAAAATCAGAAAAACCCCGGTATTTTATATAGGAAACCGAGACAACGAGACAACCTAGACCTCTCTGTGGGATCGATCCTTTCTTGCCCTTGCTATATTTATATTTTGAGTAGTAAGAAAGTGTAATTATTTTTGACGCATACGACAACGATCACTCATGTTTTCTCTGTGAAGGAGAGAATGTCATGAGAATTTGTACTTCAAAATACCGCAGCTACTTATCTTTATTTGAATTTCTGTACTGTCACGGTTCCATACTTTACGCAAACTTTATTACACGTATCTGTTCTTCTATTCATCTCTTGACACGACTTTTTCTACCGCTGCTTATTAACCGCTCATGTCTACTCTTCGCATTGAATGTACTTATCTTCTCGAGAATTTCTAATCTCTTATATATATAAATATATATATATATATATATTCTTCTTATTCTTTTCTTTTCTTCTCTTCTTTTTACCTTCTCTCTTATTTTTTCTGCAACTTCGCCTCACTGTTCTTCCGTAAATTCCGTTCCTGCTACTGTAATTTTTATATACTTTCATTCTTTTAATCTCCAATTCCTCTTCATTCCCATACTAAAAATGCCTCCAGTTGGTCGTAAAAATGAAGTTTCCTTTGAAGAAATTTGAAAGGAATTTCTAACCAGAGGTTTTACTTTATCTCTTGTTCCTGGTCAAAACCCTAAATCTAATCTTTCTGCCAAGTTATTTTTGATCATCCCCGTAATCATATAAGGATCATAATCTCGCTAGGTCAGCTTCAAGCTGGTCTCCCTATTCCTCTCTATGATCCTAAACTTCCTTTGTTTTATGAAATACTATCCCATGCGAAATTCTCGCGAGCAGTTTATCAGTTGAGTGGAGACTGTATTCGCCTAATGATCGAATTCACCAATCGTGGTGCTGGTAAGGGATCTATTTATCCCCCATAAGTTAAGAATCCTAGATTCGCTGGAGTTGCGATTGTTCCTACGAAGTATACTGTAGAAAATTTCTTTGAAAATTATGAGATAATTCCCATGAAGAAAAACAGCACTTGCTGGGGCGTTCGCTTGAAGAAGAAGGACAATATTGACGATGATAAAATACTTATGCAAGACATCGATTGGCACCCTGGCAATAATACAACCCCACGTCATTCTAAAGATGATAAGTGGTGTATCTTCCCATTAACTCTAGAGGGTCCGTACATTTCCGGCTCTCATGTTTTACTTACGAATCTCGCCACGTACCAACCATGGGTATTCAACTGGCCTGAAGAGAACACAGAGGTACATTTCCGAACTTCGTTTTACTTATGATTCTTCATATTCTTACATGTGATTTCACTTAATATTCTCACACCATTGTCTTCATATCCTTGCGAAATTGTTAGATTGAGAGGTTGAGGAGAAATTACAACAATACTAAGAAACCAAGTATCTTAGCGGCTTTGCGTTCGATCACATATGAAGTAAGAAATAATCTCTTTATATATTTTAACAATATATTGTTGTATCTATTTCTTATCTTTATATGTATGTGAAGATTGGTGTTGTAGAAGAAGAAATTGAAGATTCTGCCCCAACTGCGAAAACTAAAGGAAAAAACGTTAAGAAAACTAAAGACAAAGGTAAAGGTGTTATTCGCAAGGAGAAATCATCTGCCCCCTCTTCGAAGAAAAGAAAAAATCTTTCTTCCTCTCCTTCGAATCCTCATTCTGGTGAAAGCTCCAAGGACAGTGAGGATGACGTTAATAATTCTTTCGCAAAGAAAGCTTCTCCGCCTGAATCTTCAATGGCGCAATTATCTAGCATCCTCTCTGATACTCTGCAGGGAATTTGTGATACTCTTCTTACTAATGCCTGCAAATCCATTGCTACTATCTGTGATTCCCCCTCTTAGAGAATAATGAGTTTCTTCGCGGGGTTTCAAGATCTATATCTCCAAGTTTCTTACATTCGTTTAATAGCTTGGTAAATTTTCATACTTATATTTTTCTTCTTTTTATTTTTGCCTTGAGTTCATAATTTATTCTTAAAATTCGCTGCATTATTTCGCAGGCTGGGAAAGCTTCTTTTGCTGTTACCTCAGATTTGGAAAAAAGGCGTGCGACTTTTGAAAAGAAAAATCTTGATCTTCGAAAGAAGAATGAAAAATTGGAGGCTGAAGCTATTGGCCTTCTCTAAAAGAGCAAAAAATTGGAATCTGAGACTACCATTCAAAAGAATAAAATCTCTAGTCTTCAAGATGCCAATAAGCAACTCTATGGTATAGAACTATTTCTTCCTTTTCTTCATTTTATTTTCTCATTATCTTTTCTTATACAATTTACCATTTCGCAGACGTTTATGGTCTTTCTGATGAAGCTATTTTTCTTCACTCATTTCCCCATCATATGGATGATGACGCCCTTCTTGATCATCTTAATAACTCTTTAAATAGTTTTTCAAATGACAAAATTAGATCCAAACTTCGCCTCTTAGAAATTGAACATAGATCCATCTTGGGTTTAGCCAATAAATTTAAACGTTTCTTTCATAATTCCAAAGAGGAAATTAATAGTTTAAGGACCAAGTATAGTGATCTCATAGATGAAAAAGATGGTATTGCTCTACAAGATGCTCAAACTTTAGCGAAATTTCATGAAACTCTTCTTGAGGTTCAAATTGAATGAGATGAAGTTACTCTCCAAAACGCTATACTTAGCGAAAGACAGAGTCAAGTTAGCTCATGTCTTCTAATACAAGATGAAGATGAATTCGCTTGGGCTGCGAAAGTTCTAGATAACGCCAGAAATAACTTAGGTATAAATGTTAGTCTTCAAGCTGAGCAAACGTCCTTGATTAGAGATATGATTTCTAACAGAGAAGGTTATTAACCGTTCTTCCTTATTTAGCTGTTTGTTTTTCATAAACTACCATCAGATTGTTGATTTATTGTTATATTTTCGCAGAAGCTTAAGAGAGATATCGCAAGAGAATTGAAGAGCTTGAGAATGAGAAAGAAGAAATGTTATAGGCTGAAGAAACAACTAAAGATCACTATTGCGAATTTCAAGAATGATGTTGTTCTTTTCCGCAACGAAACTATTAAAACAATTTGTAATGATAATGGCATTCCTCATTCTACATATCCTTGCCTCTCAGACGAAGTTCCAGAGAGTGTTCCTGACTTGGTTATCTCTGATAGTGATGCTGATGAAGAAAAAGAGTCTGAAGAAGATAAAGAAGAAAAGTCTGATGAAGAATCTGATGAAGATAAAGGAGAAAGCTCTGGTGAAGAATCTGATGAAGATAATGAAGAATCAAGCAAGAAGTGGTTTTTACTTCCTTATTCGACTTTTTGTAAAACTTGTACATTTGCTCTTTGATCTTCTATTCTTGTACATTTGTAATCTATCACTGCGAATTTATCCAATCTTCAATACAAGTTCTATTTCTTTTGTTTCTTCCTGAATGTGTTAGAAAAACTTTTCTCTCTTGCAGTATGATTAACCAATATACAATTAATTTTTTATTTTATGTGTAAATCTATCATGTGGATACAAATAATATTTCCCCATTCTACGCATTCCCGTACTTTCCTCTGTTATTTGTATTTAGATGAGAAATTGAGAAAGTTACCTTTGTTCAGTAAGACTATTGCGACAATCTCGCAATCACATATTTTAAGATTACATTCTTTCTTGTATTCTGATGTGGTCTTATTTTGCCTTCCTAAGTAAAGATCTTATTTTGCTACCTTTTGTCATTGCGGAAAAATCGCACGACATCTCTGAACTTTCATGCAGAAACCCATTGATCTTTCCTTAACTTTTTGTTATTTTGTCATTTTTGTTACGACAATATGACAAGCCTAAATTTTATTGCGAAATTAAAGCCCCATGACATTGTCGTCTTGCGAAGAAATCGCAGGACGTCTTTACACTTGCATGAAATGACCCATCGATCTCGTCTTATCTTCTCTTTTGTATTATTTCCTCTTCAGGATTGTTGCACAAATATGACAAGTCTTGATACTCCCGTGAGTAAAAAACCTCATGACATTTGTGTCTTAAGACACTTATCAGCTCCCTAATGGAGGGTGCCGCCCTTATCTTTCCCCTGGTTGCCCCTTCAAGGAGACATACTTCTGACATACAAGGCTAGCTCCTCCCATCCGGTCCTAACAACAACCAGTTGTTTTCGCAGACTCTTATCCCTTTTGCCTATATGGCTTATGGTTACGAGACTACACCCTAAGTAGGGTTTTCTTCGGGCTGAGTGCATCATAGTCAAGACTTTCCAAGAATGGCCAGGGTAGTTTCATACGCCCCGGGCACTCTTGTCTCAACCGTGTACCTCGGTGCCTTGATCATACTCTGCACTCCTTAGGAGAGTCCTTATTACCTCAGTCTCCAAACTCAAATCATATGCTTAAGTTGAGAATCCAAGGTGCCTCTCATGGATGCTTTCATTGACCCCAAATATCCATGACTCAGGTTCCAGCAGCGGTATAACCTTATCCCTGAGCCATGCAATAGATACCCCCTTCTATGATGCACTTTAGGTCTTACATTTGTCTCTTGCAAAATTTTATTCGCGAACTAGGGTGTACGCCATAAAGGTTCGTCCCATTCTAAGGATTATTCTATTTTTTATTTTGCATTTCAGCTCTGTTGTAATTTCTCAATCTCATTTTTGTCATTAAGTGAAATATATTTTTGAAATTTTTTGCAACAAATCAATCATACATTTCTGTTTCTTTTCGCAATATTTTTTTTTATTTCACAGTTTAAGTTTTTTACCTTTACTGCTTTCTGCCTCTGTACTTTTGTTGCTTTTCTCTACAGTCTTTCCTTCTGCGACATTTTCGCCACTTGTCATTTTCAACAAGCATTGACTTTGCAGCATTCCTTCTTTTTACTGTTATATTGCATCAACCATCAACCTCTCACTTCTTCGCCTTTGTTTGATGTTATACTTCCAGTTTTCCTTCATGGAAGCTCTTTCTTCGCAGGACCCTACATCGATTTCATAGCATTTATTTCCTTCAACCCAATCTCCCTTTATGACTCCAATACCACTAGGATGAGGAAACTTGATGCAATGGTGAAAATTCGATGCCACTCCTAGAATCCCATGCAACCAAGGTCGGCCAATTAAGGCGTTGTATGGCGATTCTACGTCGACTACACAGAATAAAATCTTAGAAGATATCCCCTTCAATGGAATTCGCATAATGACTTCCCTTTTAGGCTTATTAGAAGTACCATTAAAACCATATATTTTATAGGTTGAAGGTACTAGATCTTCATATCTGCCTCCCATAGTTTTATAAGTATGATAAAACATAATATCCACAGAACTCCCAGTTTCAATTAAAACTCTATTGATTTCCCACGAATCTTTAGTTTGATCATCCTCATATGCATCTTCATCTTATTTTTATTTCGGGTTTATCTCTAGTCTCACCACTAATAGATTGTCATGTAGTTCTTCCCCTGTGGGAACTTCTTCTGCGGTGAAAGAGATAGTCTGCTTTTGCCATTATTTTAGTGGAAAATTTTTCGCAATGTTTATTATCTCTCTTCCATCAGCATCTCTTGCGAAGACTCTACTTAGAACACTGTCGTGAAAGTCCTCAATTGTTTTATACGAATGTACAATAGAGTTAAAAAACAAATTCTTCGTCTTCGCTCCAACTTCTATGACAAATGTTTCTCCTCCCTCTGTTGTATTTACTCTACGAATTTCTGGTGGTGGTGGTAAGAGTTGAGATTGAGGGTTCTCTTTTAGAAAATGATTTAATTTTCCTTGATCTATCATTCTGAGAATGATCCTTTTTATATTCCTGTAGTCATTTGTTGAATGTCCATGAAAATGATGGTAAGAGCAAAAATCTTGACTCTTGTGATTTGGAAGTGGTTCTTTTCCCATGTTCCAAGGTGCTGGTATGTTCTCCATCAAGATTATAGCTTCCCAAAAAATTTCCACACTAGCATTCAAAGGTGGCATCTTGATATCTTCCCATATTATCTTTTGACTCCCTGATCCTCTATGATAATTTTGTCTTTGTCCTCCACAGGTTTCTTGTGGCTGATCAAGTCTTTGAATTTTGTTGTTTCCACCTCGGCTATAGAAGTTTCTTTCTCTCTCGAATTCTTCTTAGTCACGACTCCCCATAGAT